>SJYC01043418.1:0-44729 GCA_006408675.1 Madoqua kirkii
CTGCGTCTCCTACATCTCCCACATTGGCAAGCAGATTCTTTACCAGTAAGCCACCTGAGAAACCCTCCCAATCATTCAGCCTGTGATTTAAAAAAATTGTAAATGTCTTGAAGTAGAATAGCAGAGTTTTAGGAAACAAGAGAAATAATTAAGGGCTTCACACTGAGATTTTTCCTGCGGAGCTGTTTGATTTGGAGATGTCACACCTTTACAGAAACACACTGCGATGCTTCTCCATGCTTTCAGGATCTCACACCATTAATTGCTCATGCCAGGATCAGTTTTGCAGAACACTTTTAGGCGTTTCTTTTTTTTACACGAAACCTTTACTGGTGGTAACTCCAATGAGTTCTGTCATGTATCACAAATGCCGTTTCCTAATAAGACCAAATGTGAAGTTTGGGGGATGCTTTTACTGAAATTGTTAATATCCATTAACCTCTATATCTAAGGAAAGGAATTTTGAAGTCCTCATTTCACACCATTAATTGCTCATGCCAGGATCAGTTTTGCAGAACACTTTTAGGCGTTTCTTTTTTTTACACGAAACCTTTACTGGTGGTAACTCCAATGAGTTCTGTCATGTATCACAAATGCCGTTTCCTAATAAGACCAAATGTGAAGTTTGGGGGATGCTTTTACTGAAATTGTTAATATCCATTAACCTCTATATCTAAGGAAAGGAATTTTGAAGTCCTCATTTACATGTGACCCAGTTTCCATTAAAATTAGAATATACAGTTTATGATTTTTGCCTTTTTTCTGAAATAGCATGTATTTATAAGGTGAGGTGAAGTCGCTCAGTCGTGTCCGACTCTTTGCGACCCTGTGGACTGTAACCTACTAGGCTTCTCCATCCATGGGATGTATTTATAGAAGATCACTATCTAGCTGATTATCATTCCAATGCTTAGAGTAAGCATCTATTGCCTATAGAACTGCAAGTGTTGGAAATATTACATAGTTTAGCTTGATTGATAGAGACATGGCTTAGAATGAAAAAAAGAAATGAATTTGCCATTGACATCCTCCAAAATTGACGTCATGATGAGGTTAAAAGGCATTCATATATGTTGAGAATTCATTTCAAATACTCACTGTCATGTTACATGAAGAAATACATCTCCTTGGTGATGTCTGGGCTATTTATGATCTCTGCAGCTATAAGACTGCTTATAAAAATGCTTATTACACTCTCCAGTTTAAGTGCAGAGCATTTTACTGACCAAAGTTTCTCAAGGAGCCCCTGCTCTTGTCTTTGTTTCTAGGCTTTGCGTCCAACCCAGCATCTTCTTCTTAGGTCTTGGAGTCACCAATATTATTGACTGGCCTTTTGTTTTGTTTTGTTTTGTTTTGTTCTGTTTTGTTTTAGTATTCTTTCCAGTATAATTCTCAGAGATTTTGAGCCTCGTAGTTATTTTTAGCCTTGCTTATTGGTTGGCTGGCTTTATATTTGTTATAATTTTGGCTCCCACAGCAACCTCAATGTCTTCTTAGAGTGCAAGGACTAAAAATAAACAAAAAACTGAGCAGGCTAATGTCACTTGGTTTGGAAGATATGTTTTTTTTTTTTTAATTTAAACAGGTATGTGGAAGCAGAATAATTTCAAGAGGAAACATCTTTGGGGATGTCTTATAGGTCTGTGATTTTGTTCAAGTATTCTAGACACATTTCCCACCAGGTTCTGAGAATGGATACTTATTGCCCATTTACCATGTGTCTCCAAACCGCTAACTGTCCAAACCGCTAACAGAAGGAGATGTGTATAAGAGACAGCTACTGAGAAGTCAAGGAAGATAAGGAAGGAAAAATGACCCGTGGATTTGGCAAAGTGAGGTCACTGACACCTTTAAGAAGAGAACACTCCAAGGAGGATGGAAGCCGATTGGAGTGCATTGCAGGGAGACTAGGAGATGAGGAAGTCTGGAGCAACAACATGGACCGCTGTCTTGGGGAGTTTGGCCTTGAAGGGAAGCTGAGAACTGGGATGATGTGACGTCAAGGGAGACTTGTTTAATTTTAGTCTGTTCTTTTGTTGTTCATGGGAGTTTGTCACGTAACAAAAGAAAGTGATTCATCTTCCATTATCTCCCTACTAACAAATTTTGTTCTCTGTTCTAGTAGAAATGTGACCTGAAGGTGATAGTCATGTACGTTACAGACAAAGGATATGCTGAAAAAAATATCTGGTTAGCCTTTATTTTGTTGAAAATATAGATATTTATTAATTGATCACAGAATAATATTAATACTATTTCGAAGATTCAGTTTAATAAGTATATCTGTAAAGTTTTAAAGGCATTACTAAGATAGCCACTTTTTTACTTTGTATAGAAAAATCAATCTTTTTTTGAGATAGTCAACACTTTATTATAATAGATTTTTGTTAGACTCTGTTGCTCAGCTGTGAGCTTCCTTGGTGGCTCAAAGAGTAAAGAATCTAACGCAGTGCAGAAGACCTAAGATGGATCCCGAGGTTGGGAAGATCCCCTGGAGAAGGGAATGGCTACCCACTCCAGAGGACTTTGTATGTGGCACTAGTGGTAAAGAACCCATCTGCCAATGCAGAAGACATGAGACACGAGTTTGATCCCTGGGTTGGAAAAATCCCCTGGAGAAGGAAATGGCAACCCTCTCCAGTATTCTCACTTGGAGAATCCCATGGGCAGAGCAGCCTGTTGGGCTACAGTCCACAGGGTTGCAAAGAGTCAGATATAACTGAGCAACTAACACACGTTTGCCCAGCCATAGGCTAATATACATGGCCTGAGCATGTGTGTGTGTTTATGTGTGTGTGGTGTTTTGTCATGCATTTTTGAGTTTAGTTTTATAACCTCGTTACTGCATGAAAAAATGTATACCTTCCTTTTCCATTTGTCAAGTATTAACTATTCCAAATGATTTTGGTAATCCTTCCCATCTTAAATTTACTATTTTAGTGTTAGTAAGTTAGTTACTGTTCTGCAGGCCAAGTGGAGTGCTGAAGTCCTAAATAGAAAGACCACCTCTGATGAGGTTCATTGCTGCTGTGGTTGGGGAGGAGGGGGCAGCGCAGGACAGGGACCTCCAGGTTCCTTAGTCCCCACCCTGTGCTCCATTGACATGAAATCACCAAGCAGCTTCTGGTGCTTTGTGACGAGCGCTCCCCTTCCCCGGGCCTCTGCACCGACACCGTCAGACGCGCCCCCGCAGCCTGACAGCATGGTCTAATGGGACGAGGCGTGGTGTGGAGGAAACCCAGACTTTAAAAGCACTCTGTAGAAACATGCAACCTTTTACTAGGAAAACTAGCCTGCCATTCTTCCAGAGGCGAGGGAAGAAACAAAAGGCCGAAGCGCCACAGTCCCAGTCTTCACCGGAACACAGTTCTAGTTCACTGGGCTCAAGCTTAACTAAGGGTTCTTGTTCCATTAGTCATAGAAGAGGGTCACAAACCCCAGCCCTCCAAAGACCATTCAGTGTCTGAAAGCGTAAAACGGGCTCCTATGTCCTTCGGTGGAGTGGGAGGTAAGGCGGGCAGGGCAGCGCCCACCCCACAGTACGGACTCTGAGACAGTGTCTCTTTCTGCCTTACAGATGGTACCAGCACTGCTTCAGCGCCCAGCCCTTCTTCAGAGGAAGCAGCTGAAGTTTGTAAATATGAAGGTATGAGACCACTTACTCATCTGAAAATCTGTGCAAACTCAGAAAGCCATCTGGATTTTGTTTGTTTGGGGGAAATGAAATAGTGAGCAAATCCATCCAATCCTCTTTAAGCATGTCTATTTCCAACACAAATATCCAACCTGCTCTATTTTATTCCATATCTACCCTTTTCAGATTTGTATATCCATTTGTTCCTCTAACAGTAACTATTCATGAAACAATAGGATGATTGGAAAAATTATGTTTAAAGAAGATGTTTATTTGAAACAACAGAAGGAGGCTGTTTACAGCTACTTGTCAGGAATGGGTTCATTTGAGAATCACCTATCAGAGAACTCCATTATCTAGACAGAAAAAAGAAATGTTTGAAAGGCATCCTTGAAAGTAAATCTTTGATAAGAGCATCATTCCTCATTCTGTCGACAGTTACTATGAGAAAATGTTGCTGACCCAAGTATCTTTAAAAGAAGAAAAAAGGAAAAGAAAAATTTATGTAGTTTCTAAGAGAAAATTTGTGGAGAAGGCAATGGCACCCCACTCCAGTACTCTTGCCTGGAAAATCCCATGGACGGAGGAGCCTGGTGGACTGCAGTCCATGGGGTCGCCAAGAGTCGGGCACGACTGAGCGACTTCACTTTCACTTTTCACTTTCATGCATTGGAGAAGGAAATGGCAACCCACTCCAGTGTTCTTGCCTGGAGAATCCCAGGAACGGGGGAGCCTGGTAGGCTGCCATCTCTGGGGTCGCAAAGAGTCGGACATGACTGAAGCAACTTAGCAGCAGCAGCAGCAGCAGCAGCAGCAAGAGAAAATTTGAGGGAGAAATTGCAGGGACATTCATGTGCAGATAACACAGTTTTTAAAATATGTATCACCTAAAGGAAAATGAAACTGTCATTTCTCCCCCCTCTGATTAATTGTCCCCACACACAAAAAGTAATATTTTAAATCTGTAATTGATAACTACTAAAAACACTCCAAATGGTAGATGAGATTGTTGTATAAATGGGCATCTGCTAAACCATATGACCTCCTCAGAACTTTTAGATTAATATGCTGAATGCATTTCTTCAGTTTGAAGTGAGAAGAAAATATATCTGCATGTAAGATTGCTATTAGCTAGTCCTGGAATCAATGTTTAGAAAATCAAAGTTGTCTTAAAAATAACACTCAACTGTTTACATGATTCATTTCATCTCATGTTGGCTGTAAATGGTTTTCATAAGTGAAACATCCTGTGTAGGAAGGATAGTTGCTAAGAGTGTGAGCTCTGGGGCCAGATGCTTGAGGCCTAGATCCTGTCTCTGGCACTAGCAATGTATGCAGTCTTTCATAAGGAACTCTTGTACTTCAGTTCAGTTCAGTTCAGTTCAGTCGCTCAGTCGTGTCCGACTCTTTGCGACCCCATGAATCACAGCATGCCAGGCCTCCCTGTCCATCACCATCTCCCAGAGTTCACTCAGACTCACGTCCATCGAGTCAGTGATGCCATCCAGCCATCTCATCCTCGGTCGTCCCCTTCTCCTCCTGCCCCCAATCCCTCCCAGCATCAGAGTCTTTTCCAATGAGTCAACTCTTCGCATGAGGTGGCCAGAGTACTGGAGTTTCAGCTTTAGCATCATTCCTTCCAAAGAAATCCCAGAGCTGATCTCCTTCAGAATGGACTGGTTGGATCTCCTTGAAGTCCAAGGGACTCTCAAGAGTCTTCTCCAACACCACAGTTCAAAAGCCTCAATTCTTCTTAGCAAGGGATTAATATGTCGTCACAAGTAGCTAACTTCTCTGTGGCTCAGGTTTCTCCTCCACAGAACGAGGATTACCTCACAGAATGCAGCAATACAAGCCCACTGCTCCAACTGCTCACCTGGTACCTACACAGGGTGCTTCCCAGGAGACTAGGGAGCTAACTTTTATTAGGGAGGGCTCCTGGAATCAACACTTGTGAAAGGGAAGCATGCAAAACTGGATAAATAAATTCAACTGCCAGGCATTCTCAACCGAAGCCGCAGCCAGGCTGAAGATGGCGTGAAGTTCTGAGATGTTTCTTCACAGTCCAACCCTCACATCCATACATGACCACTGGAAAAACCATAGCCTTGACTAGATGGACCTTTGTTGGCAAAGTAATGTCTCTGCTTTTGAATATACTATCTAGGTTGGTCATAACTTTTCTTCCTAGGATCAAGTGTCTTTTAATTTCATGGCTACAGTCACCATCTGCAGTGATTTTGGAGCCCAAAAGAATAAAGTCTGACACTGTTTCCACTGTTTCACCATCTATTTCCCATGAAGTGATGGGACCAGATGCCATGATCTTCTTTTCTGAACTACCATATGATCCAGCAATTTCACTTCTGAGTATATATGTAAAGAAGATGAAAAACACTAATTCAAAAAGATACATGCATCCCAATGTTCATCAGTTCAGTTCACTTCACTCACTCAGTTGTGTCCAACTCTGCAACCCCTTGGACTGCAGCACACCAGGCCTCCCTGTCCATCACCAACTCCCGGAGTTTTCTCAGACTTGTGTCCATTGAGTCAATGATGCCATCCAACCATCTGATCCTGTGTCACCCTCTTCTCCTCTCGCCTTCAAACTTTCCCAGCATTAGGGTCTCTTCAAATGTTCATAGCCCCTGGCAAATACCATTCAACCTTCTGCCTCTCTGAATGTACACTTCATTCATGTAAGTGGAATCAGACAGGACTTGTCACACTGGGACCGGCTCTTCTGTCCTAGCACAGGGACTCTGAAGCTCACCCATGCTGTGGCATGGGTCGGAACGCCCTTCTTCCTCAGGGCTCCGTATCCGAAGCACATTTGGTTTGTGCACCCCTCCACCGGTGGACTCCCGGGGGGCTTCCATCTTCTGCCTGCTGCAAATCATGGTGCTGTGCACACGTGTGTGCGAATACCTGTGCAGGCCCATTTTCAGTTATTCAGGATATATGCCCAGAAGTGGGGGTTCTGGATGATATGGTTATTTTAACTTTCTTGATGAACTGCCAATGATATTCACCTACAGCTACACTATCTTACATTCCCACCCACACTGCATAAGGGTTCCAGAGCCTCCATATCCTTGCCAAACATGCAGTTTGCACATTTATTTCATAGTAGACATCCTAATAGATGCAAGGTTTTGATTGGCATTTCCAGAATGATTAGAGATTATTTCTTTGCAGAAACGTCTGTTTGAGTCCTTTGCTCATTTTTAAATCAGGTTGTTTGTCTGTATTGTTGTTGAATCGTGAGACTTCTTACATATTCAGGATACCAGTCGCCTTTTCAGACAGGTGATTTGTAAATACTTTCCCCCCCTCCATGGGCTGCCCTTTCCTTCTGCTGACTGCCCCTTGATGCGCAGAAGTTTCCACGTTTGAGGTAGTCCAACCTATCCAGGGCCTTTAGGGTTGCTGGCTGTGCTTTTGGTACATACGCAATAAATCAGCGCTGACTTCACTGTCACGGAGCTTCCTTCATATTTTCCTCTAAGAGTTTTGCAGTCTTAGATTTCACCTTTAGGTATCTGACCCATTTTGCATTAGATTTTGTATGTGGAAAGGAAGAGTCCAGCTTCGTTCTATTGCATGTGGACGTCCAGTTTTGCTGCATCACTTGTTGAAAAGACCGTCCTTTTCCTACCGAACGGTCTTGGCATCCTTGTCAGCACCACGTGCCCGTGTGTGCACAGACATGCCCCGGGCTCTCCGCCCCACGCGTGCATGGGTGTGCCCCGGGCTCTCCACCCCATGCATCTGCAGGCGTGCTCTGTGTGCGGGCGTGCCCCGGGCTCTCCGCCCCACGCGTGCGCAGGCGTGCTCCGGGCTCTCCGCCCCATGCGTGTAGAGGCGTGCTCCGAGCTCTCCGCCCCACCCGTGCGCAGGCGTGCTCCGGGCTCTCCGCCCCACGCGTGTAGAGGCGTGCTCCGGGCTCTCCGCCCCACGCGTGCACAGGCGTGCTCCGGGCTCTCCGCCCCACACGTGTAGAGGCGTGCTCCGGGCTCTCCACCTCACGCGTGCGCGGGCTGCTTCCGGGCTCTCCACTCAGTCTGCCCACATGACTGTCTTTACGCCTGTGCTGCACCGTTTCCTCTTCTAATTTTATCCGATCGTTTATCTGTCCATTCATTCATCTATTCCTTCAGAAAATAACTGAGCGAGCAACTGTGATCCACGGTATAGGGATAGGTCTTAGGAATCCAACTGCGGATAGGGTAGAGTCTCCCCCTCAAGGAGCTTTGTGCAGAGGAACCACAGACTGATATCGGAAAACCCGACACCCCTTTACAGTTTGGGTAACGTCATCCTCAGTCTCTGTATCATCTTCGTGAAACATGGAGGCATAAGAAGAAAAACTCTGTTGACTGCTGCTCAGTACCCTAGGGCGGTGGCTTCTGCATCACATCTGCTGGCAAACGCGGGTGCCTCCTTTACCAAATCTGGGCAGAGCGTATCAAGTGTAGTGTCTGTCCTTTGTGGGCCTCCCTGGCGGCTCAGTGGTAAAGAGTCTGCTGCCTGCAGTGCAGGAGATGCCGGTTCGACCCCTGGGTCGGGAGGATTCACTGGAGAAGGAAGCGGCGACCCACTCCAGACTCGCGCCGGAGACGCCCATGAACAGAGGGGCCTGGCAGGCGGCACACAGGCAGCCACGAGAGTCGGACGTGACTCATCAGCTAAAGCAATAACTGTCCTCTGTGCAGAGGTCAGCACGGGCACATCTCCTCTTTGCTCCAACAAGGACCTAATACCAAGTGCACCTGCCGTTTCCAAAGGCAGTGTGTGCACTCACATGTACTTCTGGCGCTCACTCTCCAAGCGATGATAGCCTTTCAGTGTAGCCAGGCAACAAACTCTGATTCAAAAACCACTAGTCATTCTTATTTAAAATGCAAAAAAGAAGTGTTCTTTCATTACAAAAGACAAATACAGCTGGCCACAGACCTAGCCTCCGACGTTTCCCAGCACACACACTGGACGTGAACTCTGCCCCCGTGTCCAGGTCGTGCTTCCTTCGTGCGCCTCAGAGCAGCATCAGCACGGACTGTCCTGCACAGCGGCCCGCACGCCTGGGCTGGGGCCTGCCTCCTCGCTGGACCCCAAATCACACTGGCGGGAAAGGAGCTTAAGGGCACGGCTGTAGCCCTTCTGGCGGCTTCTCCCAACTCTAGCAATTCAGGCAGCCGCTTCCGTCCCCTCTCCTGTCCACGCCTCTTCAGTCTGCACTGCGAGATGCAAGCCGCCAAGAGCAGTAAGAGTGGAGCTGCGTATGGGCGCAGAAGGCGGCCTCGACCCTTCGGGGCAGCACCACGCTGTTTTGATGACTGTGACCATGTCTTGAAATTAGAAAATGCTAGTATCCCAGCTTTTTCTTTTCCAAGACTGTTTTGCTATTCAGTGTTGAGATTCCATATGAATTTTAGGAAGAATTTTCTTTTTTCTGGAAATAAAAAGCCACTGGAATTTTGATAGGGATTGAATTATACACTTTGGGTCATACTGTGCATCTTAACAATATTAATTCTTCCAACTCACGAACACAGGATGCCTTTCCATTTACGACGGTGTCTTTTTAAGTTTCTCTCAACAGTATCTTATAGTTTTTTTTTTTAAGTGTACAAGTTTTTAGCCTCCTTGGTTAAGTTTATTCCTAATTATTTTATCCTTTTTTATACTATAGCAAATGAAACTTTTTAAAAATTTCCTTTTCTGATTGTCCATCGTTAATTATAAAAGTGCAACTAATTTTTCTGTGTTGGTTTTACTAGTTTTCCGTTGAGTTTTCTGTATCTAAGACCACACCACTGTGAAGAGAGACTCATTTTCTTCCTTTCAGTGCTGATGACTTTGCTTTCTTTCTCTTGCCTAACTGGTCTGGTTGGTGCTTCCGGTACCACGTCAGGCAGCAGCGGTGAGAGTGGGCGGCCCTGGCATCAGCGCTCTGAAGCGCAACGCTTCTGCTTTCCCCATCAAGTCTGCTGTTATTCGTGGGCTTTTCGTACACGGCCTTCATCATTTTGAGGTGGTTTCCTTCTATTTCTAGTTTGTCAGGTATTTTTATCAAGAAAGGCTGTTAAATCGTCACATCTTTTTCTGCATCAATTTCTGAGAGGACCGTGTGGTTTTTCCATCATTCTATATTACAATGCCTGTTGCATTTGTCAACATTTCCTTGCACTCTAGGAACACATCCCAGTTTGTCATGGTGTACACTTCTTTCAGTGTGCTGTTGAACTGTTTCCTAGTGTCTTTCTGAGGAATTTTTTCACCAGTGCTCACCAGGAATACTAGTCTGTGGTTTCTTTTCTCATAGTGTCTTTGTCTGGCGTTGGTGCCACGGGAACGCCAGCCTCACACCGTAAGCCTAAAAAGCGCCCCTTCTCTTCTCTTCAGTCTTGGAAGCGTTAAGGAGAACGCGCGCTGAGTCTTTAAACGTCTGATGGAATTACCCAGAGGACGAGAGGGTGAGGTAGCATCGCCGACTCGAGCAGACTCTGAGGAACAGTGAGGGACAGGGGAGCCTGGCATGCTGTGGCCTGTGAGGCTGCAAAGACTCGACACGACTTAGCACAGCAGAACTCACCACTGAGCCGCCTGGTCCTGGACTGTTCCCTGGTGGGAGGCTTCGAGGACGGCTTCAATCTCCTTGATTCCGTGCACTACAGTCCATGGGGTTGGAAAAGATGGGACACGACTCAGCGAACTTCACTTTCACTCTCCTTACCACCTGTAGGTCTGTTCAGATCTTCTTCTTCATGATTCAGTCAGGTAGATTGTGCGTTCCTAGAAATTTACCCACTTCATCTAGGTAATCCAATTTGTTGGTTCACAACTGTTTCTTGTACTCACTTATAATTCTTTTTATTTCAGTAAAATTGGTGCTAATGTCCCTTCTTTCATCTCTGATGTCAGATAAGTCTTTTTTTCTAGACATTTCAGGTAAAAGTTTGTCACGTTTTTTAATTTAAAAAAAAATCTTGATTTCCTTGATTTTCTCATTAGAGAAAAAAAAAAGCATTAGCTTTTCCCAATATCTATTTTGTTTATTTCTACTATAATTTTTATCATTTCCTTTCTTCTGCTAGCTTCAGTTTGTTCTTTTTCTAGTTACTTAAGATATAAATTTAGATTGCTGACATGCGATCTTCCTTCTTTTTCATGTAAGTTTGACAACCATAAATTCCTCTCACAGCAGTTTTTTTATGCATCCCCTAAGTTTCAGTATGTTGTGTTTTCATTTGTCTCAAAATGTTTTGTAGTTTTCCATTTGATATCTCCTTTGCTTAAGAGTTTGTTAATTCCCACATTTTTATGAATTTTCCAGTTTTACTACAGATAGCGATTTCTAGTTTCCGTACATTCCCAGGATTCACAGGAGGCCTACAAAGGTTCTGAGAAGATTATACTAGCAAAATCACTGCTCTTAGACCAAGAAGGACAGAGTTAAAATGAAAACGGGCCCCGGGACCCCCAAATCCTTCCGTAAGGAAGCACACTAAGGGAACTGCCTGGCTGCAGACGCGCACCACTCTTCATGAAAACGGGGGATGGCTCAGAAGGGAGACTCAAAGGCCTCCCCTACCTGGAGGAGCCAAGAGACACAGAATATTCTATCCAGGTTTTGAGCTCTGATTAAGGAACTTTCAACATTTGCCCAACTGGGCTTCAGAACTGCTGTGGACTCCTTTGTACCTCCTTTTCAGAAATGCCTATAGAGATTATTGTATGTTGGGTGTGTGGGAAGCAGGTAACTATTGGAATATATGTTTCTCCAAAGAAGATATACAAATGGGCACATGAAAAAATGCTCAGCGTCATGAGTCATTAGGGAAGTGTCAATCAAAGCCATAACCAGACAGAGGCCACCATGAGCTCATTAACACGACCAAAACCTAACACGCTGCCAGTATCGACAGTTTAGGGTGAGAGGCAGCTGGAATGCTCATGGGGGTGTGAAACGACACTGCCATTTCAGGAAAGGGTTTGGTTCCCTAAAGAGGTTAAATAAACTTACTGCACAACTCACTGCTAGGTAGCCTCACAAAAGAAAGGAAAAACAAATGTCCCAGCAAAAACATGCATATGAAAGTCCACAGTAGTGTTTTTCAGAAGAGTTAAAAGCTAACAATCCAAGCATCTATTAACTAGTGAGTGGATAAAGAAATGATTGATTCTCAATCAAAATCTCAACAGGGGCATGTGTATGGGCATTATAAAAACTGGCAAGATAATTCTAAAACTCATATGGGAATACAAAGGACCAAAAAGGACCAAGGAAGTCTCAAAGAAGAGGAAAGCTGGAGTACCTCCGCTAGTCTGTGAAAAATCAAGACTCGTTTTCAAGCTGCAGAAACTAAGCGGGTGAGGTGTCAGTACAGACAGATGAAGAGGCCAAGGGAGGGTCCAGTTCAGTTCAGTTTAGTCGTGTCCGACTCTTTGTGACCCCATGAATCGCAGCACGCCAGGCCTCCCTGTCCATCACCAACTCCCACAGTTCACTCAGACTCACGTCCATCGAGTCCGTGATGCCATCCAGCCATCTCATCCTCTGTCGTCCCCTTCTCCTCCTGCCCCCAATCCCTCCCAGCATCAGAGTCTTTTCCAATGAGTCAACTCTTCGCATGAGGTGGCCAAAGTACTGGAGCTTCAGCTTCAGCATCATTAGGGAACAGGGGTCCAGAAACCCAAACAAACAAGATTTCCCAGTTTACAGCAATGGTGTCAACCGCAGCAGTGGGGAAAGAATAGCTTTCCTAACCGTTAATGGATCAAATGGCCACCAACTCTCCACGGGGGGGTGGAGGGGGTGGGGAAGTACTCCGACCTCACTTTATACATAAAAACCAGCTCCTTAAGTAGCACAATCCCAAGGGTTAAATAAGGAAGCTCCTAGAAGGTAACAAGGCAAATATTCCCATGATCTTGGAAGAGGCAAGGCAAAAAATCTGAAACAGGACAAGAAAAAACACAAATAATATCCCAAAGGACTGACCAAAAATAATTTACATTATAACTGAATGGGAACAGGGGTCCAGAAACCCAAACAAACAAGATTTCCCAGTTTACAGCAATGGTGTCAACCGCAGCAGTGGGGAAAGAATAGCTTTCCTAACCGTTAATGGATCAAATGGCCACCAACTCTCCACGGGGGGGTGGAGGGGGTGGGGAAGTACTCCGACCTCACTTTATACATAAAAACCAGCTCCTTAAGTAGCACAATCCCAAGGGTTAAATAAGGAAGCTCCTAGAAGGTAACAAGGCAAATATTCCCATGATCTTGGAAGAGGCAAGGCAAAAAATCTGAAACAGGACAAGAAAAAACACAAATAATATCCCAAAGGACTGACCAAAAATAATTTACATTATAACTGAATATTGTTCAACAGAACAAATCAGTAAAAGTGGGAGAAGATATCTGCCATATATGTATCAAAGAATTTGTTTATGAATATATAAATAGTTGTAACAAATCTATGGAGAAAAGACTGATGAACCATTTTTATTACAATGTGGACAGAGACAAATTGAACTTCACAAAGGAAGATACCCAAATGGCTATCAAGCACAGAAAATATCAATATAATATCAAGCATAGAAAAGCCCAATATCATCAGTAATAAGGGAAGATGCAAATTAAAACCCATATCCACGATACTAGATTTTAGGCTAAAGCTGGAGAAGCTGACAAACCAAGAACTGGTAAGGATGTGAGACAGACTTTTAAACCCTCCTGGTGGCAGAGTAAACTGCTACAGACATCATGTAAAACTCTGGCACCATCTACCACACTTACACCTCCAGGTAAATACAGTGTGTTTATGGGCACTAGAAGACGTGGGGAAGAACGCTCACAGGGTTATCTGTAATCGCCAAAAACTGGAAAAACTCCCCAACACCCAACAACGGGCAAAATGGACACAGAAATGTGACATTTTCACACAGTAATAAAGTAAAGATGACCCACTGCCAAATGCAACAACATGATCAATCTCACAACACAATGCTGAGCAAAAGGAGCTAGAAGAAAGGGAAGGCACTTTAGGAACTGAAACGAATCTATGGTCACATGCTGCAGAACAGCGACCAGCCTTGGGAGGATGAGAAACGGCTGGGGAAAGAGCGCGCCTTCCGGAGAGCTGGCCACGGTCTCCGCCTTGACCTAGAAGAGGACACACGGATGTAGTCACTCTGTAAAGCTGCAGCAAGAGTCACCCTCCAGGCCTGTGAGCCTTCATGTCATGTTATACACTGACTTTAAAAGTTTCCTACAAAACAAAGAAGGAACTACAGCTATATTTATTAACATAAGTGAATCTGAAAAATATGAGAGAAGGAAGCAAGCTTCAAAATAATATATACAGTAGGGTTTCACTTACATGCAGCTTAAAAAAGAAGCAAAGAAATAACACAAAATACAGGACACTGGTCTTTCAGGAGATGGCAAGCAGAGGCACCAAGGCAAAGGTGGCTGAAGGTTTCTGGGATGCGGCAAAGTGCTGCTTCCGGCCGGGTCAAAAGTATAGGGATGTTTATTTTATAATGGTCTTTAAATGCATTTTCATATAGTTTTTACATACATGCTATGCTTCACAGTTGTAAAACATTTTAAGACTAATACAACTACTGTATTATAAATCAGAAACTAAAACGAGAACCAACGTTAGATTTCAGGGCTTTGCATTCGTCTGAGCAGCAATTAATACTGTCCCATACCACCTGCAGGAGCCTTCCACCGCACTAACATCAGTGAAACATGCAAACAACTAGCAGCAACGGATACTGCAGGAAAGTACGAAATAACACGAAAAATAAGAAAGTCAAAATAATTTACAAGGATCTACAACACATTTAATATTTCAAAGGGAACTTTATTAGGAATAAGAAGAAAAACAAAACTAAATTTTTAAAAGTGAGAAGCCTGACAAAACTAAAAACTGACCAGAGATTTGGAACCATTCTAATTCTAAGGCTCCGTATTTTCCCTGTTTACTACTTCAGAGTGACCACTTGACCTTAAACTTAAAAACAGAAACCATCTTCACAAGTCAACACATTTAAATCCATGTTCATTAATATATCTCACAGTGCCACCATTCCAGACAGTATTTTAATTCCCTTTAAATTGTTATACAATACACGTATAAGCTTCAGTTCAGTTCAGTTGCTCAGTCCTGTCCAACTCTTTGTGACCCCCTGAATCGCAGCACGCCAGCCCTCCCTGTCCTGTGCTCTACATCTGATGCCTGAACCTACACCATTATAAGCTGTGCAACTCCAGCAAGTTATTTTTTCAATTGTAAAAAGCATTAAAAATAATGAGGTTAAAAAATGAGTGGGGACAGAATAGAACGTTGTCAATCAATTATACCTGAAGAAAATGAATTTTTAAAAACTGAGTGAAGAGAATAGAAAGACAGTTTATTGTTTTGATGTTTTCCTGCAATTTTCAGATTCCAATAGAGTAGGGAGTCTTACTATAGCCCACAAGCAGCAGGCCACATCTGGCCCACTGCCTGGTTTCACAGATGAAGTTTTAGCTTTGTATTGTCTATGGCTGTCTTTATACTAAAAGACAAAGTTAAATAGTTATAGCAGAGATTACTAGGCCTGCAAAGTTAAAAACATTTACTAGCTGACCCTTCACAGAAAAAGTCTGCTGACCCCTGCAATAACAGAAATAAATGATGTCTATTAAAAACCCATAATTAAGGAATTGCTTTTAACAACAAATGCATCTATGCCTCAAAAAATAATTTCTGTGAACATGCTTCTAAATCAAATTTTAAAATAATATTTTCTGAATAAATTCTGAACCATTAATTCAGGCATATAGCCCAACTGATAAAATCTGAAAGGTTCAATATAGTAAGGTCTTGTGCTGAAATGTTTTTACACTCCTTCAGTTTAGTCTGTTACTGTTGTTGTCTAATGTCAATTCTCCTTGGTGACAAAGCAAAATGAGATTTGATAACTTCTTAAGATTTACGTTTAGAAAAAAATCCTGAAATGACACAGAGCAGGTACTGGAGAAAAGGAAAAGCAATTATAGCAGACTACAGTGAAAACACAGAGTCAAGAGACAACAAAAGTATTAATATGAGAGAGAAAAATGAATTTATAGCTTCTTCACCTGTGATTCATTGGCTGGTAAGCACTACAATGAAGCACATTTAAAACAATGTAACTGACTTTATATAAAGCATAATTAGGTATCCATGACAGTTCCTTTTCTATTAGTATGCTGAAGCATTCACAACTACATAATCAGTTTCTAAATTAAAACATTTTATAGCTCCTAAAATATCCATAGATATCCTCTTTGACTTTATTATGTCACTATTATGAATGAAAGAGGGATCTACCAAATTGTAAGAGAGACCAAAAAGTGGCAGATGCCACTATATTCTCTACTTATATAAGTAAGTATAAATACTTACTCATTTCTCTCACATCTTCCCAAGCATTTACTTCATTTTTTACAATGCTGAGCTCATCCTATTATCTCGAAGTTTAAAAAGAAAAATCAGAAGGCTATAGTCTCAAAGTCATTTTAAAATGAGCTTAAAATTTCTGGCTCCATAATACAAACATCTACATGATTATCATTCTAGAAGAAAGGCTGAAATAGAGAGATCTGAATTTGGATACAGAGATCTAAGAATAGCTATTTAGAATCCCCAACACATTCTAAATCTGCCAATTAAACTGTATTTTAAGCTTAAAGATTTCCACTCAAATCAAGTTTTTTCTGAAAATAATGTAAGCCATGTCATTATATTTACCTCCTTAAAACAAAGATTTGTTTATACATATGTGTGTTAAAAAATTTACATATTTTATATACAAATTTTCACTAATTTGGATAGATATTCTGTATTCATATATTTTCTAAGACAGATCTAAGATTATCCATTTCTAAAGTATATACATCAAAATGTGATTAAATGTCATATCAAAACTCTGCATTTCCCAGAAACTCTCTTAACAATTACCTTTTCTGTAATAGGGAAGAGAAGTAACACTGCGCACACTGGTCTCGGTACCATGCTAAGGAGTTCAGGATCCATTCCATACACATCAACAAACTGCCAGTTAGGATGCAGACCTAATTGTTTCAGAAACTGGGAAAAGAGGAAAAAAATAGGGAAACTTTTTTTTAAAAAACAGGGAAATAACCAATGTGTATATACTATGTATCTGATATACAAAAGGGAATGGAAGGTACAAATATTACTGATGTTCAATAAGAATAAAGTAAAGCAGGTGCTTCATGAATTATGTGAGAAGAGTGCAATTTATTCATTCACTTAACAAACACTTGAAATTTACAACATATTAAGCAAAACTCCTGCCCTCACCCCCAAAATCCATTACTTTGGGATTGAATAGTCAGGACTTCAACAAACATATACAAGGTAGCTTGGCATATATCTTAAAACTCATTCTCAACATTTAATTTTCAAGGAAATGCATCTAGTTTTAGTATATAAAGACTTATTTTAGTACTAAATCAGCATAGTTTATCCTAATTATAAAAAGTGATGCCTGAGGCTTAAAGACAAATGTTAGATCGATATCACAAGTTTTATCAATGAGCAAAAGAATATATAAAGCCAAAAAAGTCCAAGTGAATTGTGTGAATACCAGCAAGTGCTTGATATAAAGTCACCTACTGGCTCTCTGACTTCCAGTACACAATGACACCTACTCCACTGTCCCGCTTACATTTGATAAAACAACTGTAACAAAAGAGGAGTGGTTTCTTGACTCTTGGAGACTTCACAGGGAAATAAAATATCAGACCCTAATCTACTGCAGAGAGAAAAAGAACATAATAATGAGAACGATGTCAATTTCACAATAAATTCCTATGTCTGTATGGAATGAAATTGATGATTTTAAAAAGTACACCATCACAAAATAAATTTTACATCACAGAAATAAAGGAGCAGAGGAAACAAGAAATGTATTAAAAATGCATCATTATATCCTACCTCAAGAATACATTATAGTATCTACTGGTTTAACATTATGTGAGATTTAAAAATAAAAAAGTGCTTTGGGTATTTCTCCTTGAAGAACAATCACAGGTACTTAGATGATAATGAGACTTTGCAAAACCAATGGAAGCCATGCCCTATTACATGAACGGTGTTAGTCATCTCACAGTCAGGTTCTCCGAGAAATGACTTTCCTGATGAAAGGATGACTACTGTCCACATCCCTCCATCTCTTGGCTTGTAGAAGAAACACTACTTATTGATAATATGGTTGGTCAAAAATAATGTCCTTGATATGTTTAATAAGAAACATACTGAATTTAAAAACTTCTCTTGGCAGAATGTGCTCAACATCCATGGATTTATTAACATGCTCTGCAACAGGCTGGGGCCAGAGAAATCAACAGACTCCTCTAGCTAATACCAATTCATCTGATTCTTATTCATGATTCCAGACTTTAATAAAGTTCAATAAAGTTTTCCAAACTACTCCCTCTCCCTCCTCCACTGTCTCTGAAATTCTTAGTCTACGCCCTCAATATTCAATTCTACCTAGAAACCAAAAGGACTAAAATTGACTGCAGAGCCCAGAAAAGGAACTACATCTTATTCATTTTTTTAATCTCATACCACAGACACTCAAGTTATATTTATGGAACCAGCAACAAATTTGTTGAATTTGTTGAAAACTGTATCTTTATTTTAATCTAGTCATCTGTATGTCTGCATATGTCTGTTAAGCTGTGTTAATAATGAATATTTAATATATATTTGGTTTCATTTGTGCCAAGTTAAAGAGGTAGGAAAGATGCATTTGGCTTCTAATCTGAAACCAGGCATTTATTTTATCAGCGCCACACACTCCAGATACCAAATACTGCCTACACGAACTGACAGCTCTAAAAGGCACACTGTCAAGGAAAAGTATCACAAACCCTCATAAGATAATTTAAATTTGTTGGTTAATTTTATGTAATCCCAAGTCATATTGCTATAAAGTTACAAAATAAAATGTACATGTAAGACAGTAAATTTTCACATCTGTGCTGTAAACAGAAAGTAACAGTTAAATATTTTAGTGAAAAAATCTGGACAAAACCGGCAAATTGCTTTGAAGTTGTACACTTATTCCATGCCAGCCAAAGCTAAAGAATATAAATATTACCAAGCTCCAAAGGTGGCAGGTTGTAGTGAGAATGCTAAGTATTGAACTGAAGACGCATTAATGATTAAATTAAATATTAAAGTGATTAAAATTTAACTGGAATCATATTTCTCCTTAACTTTTTTCTCATAGTTAATCAAATAAGATTGATAAAAAGAAGTTCAATTTAATTACTATATATGAAGTACATCAATGCGACCTTTGTTGCAGATATTGTTATGAGTCAGACTCTCCCAGAAGTCATCACAAGCACAGAAAGAATGCTGTGCTGTGCTTAGTCGCTCAGTCGTGTCCGACTCTTTGCAACCCCATGGGCTGTAGCCAACCCAAGATTACTGGAGTGGGTTGCCATGCCCTCCTCCAGGGGATCATCCCAACCCAGGGATGGAACCCAGGTCTCCCGCATTGCAGGCAGATTCTTTAACACCTGAGCCACCAGGGAAGCTCAACAAAAAGAATAAAAGCAGCTGTTTATAGTAAACAGGGCAGTGGGAATAAAATGAGGAAAAAGGCTTTCAACTTTAACCTCTCACTTTTTAAATAACAGAGGTATCCTACTTCTATTATCATAAAAAAAAAACAAAACACCTACCTGCAGTGTGATAATCAAAACAGAGAAAGATTAAAAATAAATTCTCTAAATTAGTAAATACTAACAGCAACCAGAGTGGACAGATTCAACAAATTCGTTGCTCGTTCCATAAATATAACTTGAATGTTCGTGGTATGAGATTAAAAAGATGATAAGATAAACTCAACTTTTTATTTTCCAGTATTTTCAAAAAGTGTCATTTTCCCAATAGTTAGATGTAGTTTCTAAGATAAAATCTACAGAACTGATACACATGTATCTTTTTTAAATTTACAAAACTGAGAGAAAACACAATACCAGTAGTAAAACTACTCCAAAAAACTCTCTTCAGACTACTCACATTGTATTCCACGAGCTACAGGCACTTGCACAGACCTCTGTACACAATTATTAATAGAAAACATCCTGTTTGTATCAATTATAATAAAAGGATTTATAACCGCTAACATTAGCCTTCTGGCTTGTTTAAACACTGGAAAATAAAATAACAAAAAATTCTGACTGACTAGCTCACTAAATCTTCAGAATGCCACTAATGTTTGGCTTATCAAGAAAAATAATTAATAAAATAGATTATGTGCCCCCAAAAGATCTTGGTTAACTCATTCTCTTTAGTCTTTGGGCCAAAGAGAGTATTTCCAGTAGATGCAGAGTTCTTTTAAATTATGTGTCAACATTTTTAGAGAGTATCCTATAACAGAAACTATCCTAGGGGCTTTAATGCACTTCACTTTTACCACAACTGGCAAAAGAGGTTTTATCACATCCTTTCACCAACGAGAAAACTGAACCTGGGCGATTCTGTGACTTTGCAAGGTCATGTTGCCAGGACTGACACGCACAGCTCTGGACGCTCTGGTACTTATTTACCTGTCTCTCACGGCTTTGAAGTATCTTTTCGTCGTACTTGGTTCTCTAATCACAGCCACAATGAACTCTCCTCCAGTTCTCGAAGGGTGGACAACCATCATTTACCTTGTTTTTGCACGTGAACTGGACTTCTGTCAGAGAAACTGTTAGCCTCTCCTTGTCATTTTTAATGAATTCCTCCTTATTCTATAGGTGACAGTCGGGTTAGCAAAAACTCTGATTACATATATGTAAAAAAGAGAGAAAAATTAAATCTACCTTCCTTTTAAGTCTGTTCTAAAGCCACTTGCTCTGATCTCTAATGGGCAGTTCAGGACAGCAATTTATTCTGCCTCACTACTAATTCACTAATCTTTTGGGTTATGACAGAAATTATACTTATCCAGTAATTGTGTGATATCACCACTAGTAAAAATGTATTAGTAGGAACTGCTGGATGTTATTAGGACTAGGAAAATAACCAAGAGTTAAATGAGAAAGCAATGGTTCCTAAAGTCTGGAAATGAGTAAAATGAATTTTAATAGGTATTCAATAAACAAAGAATAATAAAATTAGTTAAGTACAGAATGGGAAAATAGTAAAAACATTTTATGTGGGGACTCGAAAAAAAGGGAGTTTAAGTTTACATCACTGCAGGCTCAGTATGGAGTGACCACACAACTGTCAAAATAATGATGCAATGTTGATCTGCTTTAAAAGCTGGATTACTCAGCATAATGTAGTAATCCACTATTTCAACACAGACTATGCAGAGTGAAATAGGAATCAGCTCTGAGAGGCTTATTTTATGAAGGATGACAACAAACAGAAGCAGGCTCAAGGAAAGGTGACCAGGAAAAATAAGTTTTTGGAAGACATCACAGCTGGAGAATCTGGGCATGTTCTGAGAAGACTTAAATTATTATAATCCTTTCCCCAAAATATTTTCAGTAATATCCCAAAGGAGCAATTAGATTTATTCTGCATGATTTCAATGGGAGGACGACAGACAACTGGAGGAAGTTACAGAAGAGCAGATTTTGTTTCAATATAAAGAAATATAATTCTAATTATGTATTATACATTATTCTCATTATAATAAAAAAAAGACTAAACCATTTTAATGAGATAGAATACTGTCACTGAAATATTCAAGCAAAAGATTCATGACCACAGTAAAGGTAATCTTAAGAAAGATTTTCTGGAGCACAAAACCAGCTATACAAGATTCAGTCATTCCTCCACCCAATAACTATTTGTTGAGAGCCCTCTATGGGCCATACACCATCTTAGTACTTCAGACTTGTCCTTTCTCTCACAGAACTTACACGCTAGGGGTGGGATACATACAATAAACAAGCAGACCCCAAAACAAGGTAATTTCACAAGGTGATTAAGTATTATGAAGAAAATAAAACGAGATAACTTCAGTGGAGACTAAGGGTGGGTGGTGGGAGGAGGAAGGGACATTACCTGAATAATCAGGAAAGACTTATTGAGGAGGTAACTTTAATATACAAACAAGAAAGCAGCAGCCATGAAATGACCAAGATCGTAATGATTCAAGCAAAGGATGAGCTATACGAAAACTGAAGCAGTAACAGGCTCAGCACTCAAACGCTGCAGCCCAGCAAAAGTGAGATACAGGCAGAGAGTACCTCCCCATCAAGTCAGAGTAGGCAGCCTGAATATATTCTAAGGACAAGCGGTGGAAGGCTGTTTTGTGTTTTGAGTATTTTAGGTAGTGACTTGGCACTTTTATAAAATCTCCTTGGGTAAACACTGGGAATGGATTTTAGGGTGGCATATGAAGAAACTGAAAAACTAGTTAGGAAGGTATTGCATTGTTCAGACTGGAGGTTCACAGTGGCTTGAATGCAGCAGTAGAAATGAACAGAATGGGCAGATTTGGGATAGATTCTGAAAAAAAGCCTACCAGAATTGCAGATCATCGGATCTGAAAAGTTCAGTTCAGTTCAGTCACTCAGTCGTGTCCAACTTTTTGCGACCACATGAATCGCAGCATGCCAGGCCTCCCTGTCCATCACCAACTCCTGTAATTCACTCAGACTCACGTCCATCGAGTCCGTGATACCATCCAGCCATCTCATCCTCAGTCATCCCCTTCTCCTCTTGCCCCCAATGCCTCCCAGCATCAGTCTTTTCCAATGAGTCAACTCTTTGCATGAGGTGGCCAAAGTACTGGAGTTTCAGCGTTAGCATCATTCCTTCCAAAGAAATCCTAGGATTGATCTCCCTCAGAATGGACTGGTTGGATCTCCTTGCAGTCCAAGGGACTCTCAAAAGTCTTCTCCAAAACCACACTTCAAAAGCATCAATTCTTTGGTGCTCAGCCTTCTTCACAGTCCAACTCTCATATCCATACATGACCACAGGAAAAACCATAGCCTTGACTAGATGGACCTTAGTCAACAAAGTAATGACTCTGCTTTTGAATATGCTATCTAGGTTGGTCATAAGTTTTCTTCCAAGGAGTAAGTATCTTTTAATTTCATGGCTGCAATCACCATCTGCAGTGATTTTGGAGCCCCAAAAAATAACTGACATGGTTTCCACTGTTTCCCCATCTATTTCCCATGAAATGATCGGACCGGATGCCATGATCTTCGTTTTCTGAATGTTGAGCTTTAAGCCAACTTTTTCACTCTCCACTTTCACTTTCATCAAGAGGCTTTTTAGCTCCTCTTCACTTTCTGCCATAAGGGTGGTGTCATCTGCATATCTGAGGTTATTGATATTTCTCCTGGCAATCTTGATTCCAGCTTGTGTTTCTTCCAGTCCAGCGTTTCTCATGATGTAAGTTAAATAAGCAGGGTGACAATATACAGCCTTGACGTACTCCTTTTCCTATTTGAAACCAGTCTGTTGTTCCATGTCCAGTTCTAATTGTTGCTTTCTGACCTGCATACAGATTTGTCAAGAGGCAGGTTAGGTGGTCTGGTATTCCCATCTCTTTCAGAATTGTCCACAGTTTATTGTGATCCACACAGTCAAAGGCTTTGGCATAGTCAATAAAGCAGAAATAGATGATTTTCTGGAACTCTCTTGCTTTTTCCATGATCCAGCGGATGTTGGCAATTTGATCTCTGATTCTTCTGCCTTTTCTAAAACCAGTTTGAACACAGTTCATGTACTGCTGAAGGCTGGCTTCGAGAATTTTGAGCATTACTTTACTCGCATGTGAGATGAGTGCAACTGTGCGGTAGTTGAAGCATTCTTTGGCATTGCCTTTCTTTGGGAATGGAATGAAAACTGACCTTTTCCAGTCTTGTGGCCAGTGCTGAGTTTTCCAAATTTGCTGGCATATTGAGTGCAGCACTTTTACAGCATCATCTTTCAGAATTTGAAATAGTTCAATAGGAATTCCATCACCTGTACCAGCTTTGTTCGTAGTGATGCTTTCTAAGGCCCACTTGACTTCACATTCCAGGATGTCTGGCTCTAGATGAGTGATCACACCATCGTGATTATCTGGGTCGTGAAGATGTATTTTGTACAGGTTAGAAAAAAAGAAAAATTCATTTAATCCTTACAATTTTGCAAGATCAGGAGAGGTGGTAAGAAACTAGGGCTTCCCAAGTGGCACCAGTGGTGAAACATCCACCTGCCAGTGCAGGAGAGACCCAGGTTCCATCCCTGGGTCAGGAAGTTCCCCTGGAGAAGAGACAGACTACCCACCTCAGTATTCTTGGGCTTCCCTGGTGGCTCAGATCGTAAAGAATCCACCTGCAATGTTGGAGACCTGGGTTCGATCCTTGGTTTGGGAAGATCCCCTGGAAGAGGGCCTGGCAACCCACTCCAGTACTCTTGCCTGGAGAACTCCATGCACAGAGGAGCCTGGTAGGCTACAGTCCATAGAGTTGCAAAGACTTGACACGACTGAAGTGATATAGCACCCATGAGAAACTAAGAAACTGAGGTACAAAGAGGTTAGATAACTCCCCATGATCTCAGAGCAGAAATCCAAACCAAAGACATTAAAATCATTACATGAATGGCCTCTCTAAATTAGTATAGCAGCGAAGAACAATCGATGACATTAACTTGAGCACTGGCTAAACGGCACTACCCTGAAAAGACTGGGGAAGCAGACGTGGAGGAGAGATGAGAGGATGTAAATCCAGATTTTTCAGCCATGTTAAGTTTGAGATACCTATATCTAAATGGAGATATCAAAGTGAGGGCTGAATATATTAGTTTCCAATTCTGTACAGAAGTCAGGACTTGGAGGAACATGGGATCAAACATGTGACAGCTGATGATATTAATGCTCTACAACAGAAAAGATTAGCGATTTAGACAAGGCTCTGAGGAGCTCTTCAGGAAGTGGAAGGGAGAGAATCCAACAATGGCAAATCTAGGAAGCAGTCAGAGAAATAGGAAGCGAGCAGAATTATCACAGAAGCCAATGGAGTGGGTACTCTACCAAGCATTGCTGAGAGATCGAGAAAGTGGTGAGAGAAAAGTGAATGCTGGATCTGACAAAGCGGTGATTACAACTCAAGAAAAGTAGTTATTGTGAATGGTGAGGATAGGAGTGAACACAAGAAAAATTTGCAGATAAAAGCAGCAAGAGCATCTATGGACAATTTTTTTGTGGAAAGGAAACAAAAAGGAGAAGGCAGCTAGAGGAGGACAGGATAACAAGTATGTTTTTCCCAAGAAGGGAAACCCCAACTAACAAACGTTCGCACGTTCACGGCAACTATTCAGTACATGACTTCTAATTCTCTTTCTAACCCTAAGCAACAAAACTGAATACAATAATAAAGTAAATTTCTTTTCCTTCAGCCTCTTCTTGGGCTTCCCTGGTGGTTCAGCTGGTAAACAATCTGCCTGCTATGCAGGAAACCTGGGTTCGATCCCTGGGTTTTGAAGATCCCTTGGAGAAAGGAAAGGCTACTCACTCCAGTATTCTGGCCTGGAGAATTCCATGGACTGTATAATCCACGGGGTTGCAAAGAGTCAGACACAACTGAATGACTTTCACTTTGTTTCACTTTTGGCCTCTTCAGTAAAATCCACAATTAGGAATATTTCTAGGAAATTGTCATATCAGAAATCAATGGGTCTAAAACACAACAATATTCAAAATTATAAACTGTGGCCATGTAATACTCAAATCACAAGACATAATCAAGATAAAAATCTAGTGTGATCATAAAAGTAAATGCTATAATTACCCATAGCACAGAATTGTCTTTGTAAAAAATGTTACAATTCTTGATGTTTAATTACTTGTAACTTTACACTGGCCTCAAGCTATCAGTTCTGTAAATGCATATATAAACAGAATAGAGCTAAGTTTTTTAAATGATTTTTTTGTCATTGAACTGATTTAATTCTAGGTTAAGTTCTACCTAGAGTAAGACAAAATATCCTGAGAAGAGATTGATAGCACAGTAAGCAATAAAAGAAATTACTACTTACCACACCTACCAAAACATGTGGTTACCAGTTAATGTGAACAGTTAATAATGATCTTCATATAGCTGCCATGTGTTAATCATTCTTATACAAACTAGTCAACATTAAACAGTGTTTGCTGACAATGAGTACAATGCAACCACCAAATGGTAACAAGAGTGAAACCGAGATAAATAAAAGGCCTAGGGTTCCATTAAACTGAGGAAATAAGAAAAGATGGGGATGGATATGGTTGCTGAGATTAATCTGTGGCTGTGAGGTAATTCAATTTCTATTCAGTTTCAGATTCTCAGTTCTGCCACTAACACAAAGAGAATAAAGAAACAGCTACAAAAATTTTGGTTAAAACTAATCACTTTTTAGATACTTGTCCATTCTCCCACTAAATGTGCATTACTTCTTTAAATAATAAATTTAAAACAAACGTAATCACACCAAAGCATGCCAGAAATTGTACAATCATATACTAATAATATCTTTCTCTGTTTATGTCACTCAGAATGGCCTCCTGTCACCATTCATGGAAAATGTTTTCCCTGATGGTCTTCATCATTGTACCATTAATTTTCTCCACTGCACTTACAACAATCGCCGTTTTCTTTTTTTTTTACTTGTTTATTGTCTGTCTTCCCAAGAAACTGAAAAGCAGAAAACCATAAATGTTTTCATCACCAAATATAACCAGCTCCTGCTCAAATACCTGGTATTCCAAAAGGTGTCCCCCAAATATTATTTAATTGATGTGAATAAGTGAATGGGTTTCATAGTCTACCAAGATCTAAGTTTCCAATTATAAAAGCTTCCATCTTATTAACGTAATAATATTGTCTAAAAATGATTGTTTTTAAGTCTGTTGATAGTTAATAGTGAGCCGGCTTTACAATACCAGAATAAATAGTTCTTAGGGTATACTATCCTTTTTATATATTGCTGCATTCTCTTTGCAAATATTTGGTAGAGGATTTCTACATCCATGTTCATGAAGGGTACTAGTCTGCAGTTTTTCTTATTATAGCTTGCCTGGGAATGCTGGTCACAAAATGAGTTGGGAAGTGGCCCCCTCTTCTATGTTTTTGTAGGACTGGTATTATTTCTTCCTTAAATGATAATCTCGAGAGATAGAGGAAGGCCATTTGAGAAAATTCAACATGATCCATGATAAAAAATCTCAGCAAACTCAGAACAGAAGGGAAATTCCTTAACATGATAAAAAATATCTATCAAACCCCTACACCTAACATATCTAAAGACAATCAAATGTTTTCCCTCTAAGATCCTGAACAAGACAAGGTTGTCCTCTCTCTCTCCATTCTACTCAATTTTGTATTGAAGGTCCTAACCAGTGCAACAAGAAGAAGGAATAAAAGGCATTCAGACTGAAAAGGGAAAAATAAAACAGTCTAATCACAGAGAATATGACTGTCTATTTAGAAAATCCCGAAGCATCTACCAAAAACAGCCACTAACGTAAGTGAATTTAGCACAGAAGTAGGCTACAAAGTGAATATGCAAAAATAAATTCTATTTCTCTATACAGCAATAGACAAGCAGAAAATAAAATTTTAAAACAGTATCATTTACAGTAGTGTCAAAAAGTCATTAAATACTTAGGTATAAACAAACAAAAAGTGCAAGACCAACATGCTAAAACAACAGACTACTTTTGAAAGAAATCAAAGACCCAAACAAATGATGAGATGCACTATCTTTATGAAATGCAAAACTCGATACTGTTAAGATGTTAATTTTCTCCAAAATGTGCCTATAGACTTAATTATACATTCACCTCAAAACCACAGCAGAATTTTTTGTATAAAATTCTTAATTTATACAAATCTTTCCATCAGCTTTTCAGTTGATTCTAAAATTTATATTGAAAGACAAAGAAGCTAAAATAGCCTAAACAATTTTGAAAAAGAGTGAAGTTGGAGATTTCATACCATTTATTTTCAAGACTTACTATAAAACTACAATAATGAAAATAGACACATAGATCAATAGAACAGAGTCCAGATATATGGCAAATTGATTTTTCACTAAAGTTATAGAAAAATTGAGGGATTAGGTCTGAAAGAAATATGCTTCTTTGCTATGGCACTAAATCAGAATTTGGAAATACTAACTTTTTTGGCCTCAAGATTTTTCTTAACAAAAACATGAAAATGTTGTAGGGGGTGGGGAAATGAACAACAAATGCCAAAGGGGGTAAAACAAAATAAAATTAACACTGATTGGAAACGCCACCTTAATAATAACATAAAAGATACATGCTGTGTTCCAAGCTTTGTACATTTCTAGATTAGTAAATAAACAAAAGTTGAGGGATGATCATTTCAAAAACGCAAAATAAAGCTTAATTTAAAAATAAAGTGTTTGTTGATCACCCTGAGATAAAGCATTCTATCTGATTTCTTTATATAAGGAATTTTCTACAACCTTTCAAACCAAAAACTAACGAAGTTCCAAAAATAATGAATCATTATTTCTTGGTGATGAATAGGAAGGTTAAGGAGGTGGAAACCTGTACTATATGATAAAATAAGAGAGCAGTAAAAAGTAAACCTGCTGTTGAGAATGAAAAAGAGGATAAGACAAAATACAACTAGGCAAATAAAAAGTTTATACCTGGTAGTATTTATTGTCCTTTTAATCTAGTGGCTGGGAGAGGTTCTCTCTTCCCTCCCCATCCAACACCTAAACAAATTTAAAGGGTTGAACGTGGCAAAGATGACGTGGGAACTGAGCTTTCCTATGGCATAAGAAACTGAATTCCACTTTTAAGGAACTGGAAGAGAAAGGGGGTGTGGTAGGAAAGAGAAGTTGACTTGATGGGGCAAGAGTGACTGGAAGCTGGTTTCACGGAGCAGGTGGCGCAGGAAATTACAAGGACTGGGTGGGCGAGTTTACAAAGCTTAGAGTCAGGTACTGAAGGGAAATTAGTCACCTGGAAGGTATAGGGGTGGAACAATTATGGATTCGGCACTAGCAGGAGGCAAGACTTAGAGGGAAGAAAAATAGGAATACAGGGTGAATGTTCCTCAAACCTCTGACCCCGAAATCCCAGGAAACGTGATGACGGGAAGAGGACCAGACAGCTGGGAGCATCTTTCGAGGAACCAGGTGGGATGGAGGCGGCAAAAAAAAAAAAAAAAAAAGCACGCCTAAAGCTGAGCAAGAGGGACCCGCACGAAGTTACATCCCAGACTCCAAGGGAGTGCGGGGCTGTAGGCAGCCAGAGAGGGCTCCCAGGTCCCGAGCGACAGGACATCTCACTCACCTGGTTGGTGACCTGAAAACGAAACAGAGAACACGATTTAGCGACAAACTGCCCGGGACGAGCTGCAACAGCCCGGTCCCCGCCGCCCCTGCCCGCGGCCTTAGGCCGAGACCAGAGGCGCGCTCACCTCGGGATTGGCCTCCAGCGGCAGCCAGCGTTGACCCTCCATGGCCGCTCCGCCCGGCCCCTCTCCAGCTCTGACAGCCGCCGCCGCCGCCGCCGCCGCTTCCGCCCCCGCGGCCCTGACCTGGGACTGTCCAACCTGCGTCCCCGGGAGGGGTGTCCGAAGACGAAGAAAAGTTTAATGACATTCTAGGTCCTTGTTCTCTCCCTATAGAACCATAATTCAAGGCTTAAACTTTAAGTTAAGAAACGATGAGATATTGAAAAACGTGAGCCAGCTTCCTATTGCAGAAGAGAAAAGAATCTTAGCTCGCTCCACAGCTCGCTCCCCTCACGCTTGGACTCTTCCGAGCTCAGGGGTCCGCTCGCGTGCCACGCATGCGCCAAGCGCGAGTTTAGGACCGCGTGCTCGCCGGCGCCCTCCCTTCCTGCAGTCAGCCTGAGGCGCTAGGGGGCGTGCCGCTAAATCCTATTCATCGAGGGAGGAGCCGGGCACTGCCCACCAGAAGGCCCCGCAGCCAGAGGGAGATGGGAGTCATGCCAAGAAGCTCCTTTACCACGGTACAGAAGTGATGTCTTGGCCTTGCCTGCTGTTGCAGAGTGGGGGATATTTGTACGTACCTACCGACTCGATGGACGTGAGTTTGAGTGAACTCCGGGAGTTGGTGATGGACCGGGAGGGCTGGCGTGCTGCAATTCATGAGGTCGCAGAGTCTGACACTACTGAGCAACTGAAGTGAACACAGTTCCTTTTGACAAAAAATGTCGAGTACCTATTATGAATTAGACGCTTTAACTAGGTGTTGGATACAATAAGCTGAGCTTACCGTAGTGTGAAAGAAGTGGGCAGAAGAACGAAGAATCACAGTACATGTGATACGTGTGTGATAATGTTAGCGTAAAGTGGGTGAAACTACAGAACAAGGCAGCTAAAGGGGGAAGGGAGTGTCTAGAAGGCTTCCTGGAGGAGGTGGAGGAGGACAGCTGGAGTGAGCCCTTAGAAAAGTAGATGTTAACCATTCAGAGAGGAGGGTGCTCTGAAGAAGGGAGAGTGTGCACTGTGGCTACTGAAGAGCAGTGGTTGGAAGTAACGCTGGAGAGAGAGGCAGGGACTTCCCTGGTGGCTCAGATGGTAAAGAATCTGCCTGCAATGCAGGAGACCAGGGTTGGATCCCTAGGTCTGGAAGATCTCTGGGGAAGGAAATGGTAACCCACTCCAGTATTCTTGCCTGGAAAATTCTATGGACAGAGGAGTTTGGTGGGCTACAGTCCATGGGGTCACAAAAGAGAGGGACAGGACTAAGTGACTAACATGTTCACTTTCAGCTGGTCCAAACATCAGGGCTTCATCCTGAAAACAAGGGGGAACCTCTGAAGGATTTTAAGGATTTTCATCTCTTTTCAGGCTGTTAATTCTGTAAGGCCTGAAGTACTTTTTTTTTTTTTTAATCACATTGTTTTCCCCAAAGTCTAACCCAATGCCTGATACACAGTAGATGCTGAGTAAATATTTGAGGAATGAATAGAATAATCAGATATGCAGAAATACTATTTTCAGTAATGTGGGAAATTTGCCAGAGTAAAATGATGAGAGACTTAACTAAGACAGTAGCCATGGAGATAGAGGGGCAAACACAGATTAAAGAGATTCTGTTGGAAGAGGGGTATCCTTCTGTTGAGCCGTGGTTGTCACTGATGACACCAGAGATCTGACCTGGGATAGAGTGTATTACTGCTGCATCCAAGAGACGAAAAGCAGGAAGATGAGCAGTTAGAGAGTGGGGAAAAGATTATTACATTGAGTTTGCCTTGCTTGGGGAACTTCCAGCTCTCCCACTTATGTTCTCCTGGCCACCATTCTTCAACTTCCAAGGAATTTCCAAGAGTCCTCATTCTCCTTATCTATCTGAGAGACTATTGCTATATCCACCCAGCTGTGAGTTGTTAAATCTGAGATGCCCAGCTCATGATGATCAGCCACAGTTGCATCATCACTTCAGTTGCACAGCCCGGCTCTTAGTGGCATGCCAGGGGCTGTTGGTCAAATGACTTGTTGTCAGGGGAATGATGTTGCTCTGGAATCGTGAGGTCCTGCACTCTGACTCTCCTTTATGGCTTGCCTAGGACTCCTGGCAGCGTGGACCTCTCAGGTGCCATTGGATCTACTGAGACATAGGGTCAAACAGAAGGCAGCTCGCATTCCAGCATGGACTTGCTGCAGAGTATTGTCTTGCTCAGGGACCTATTCCAACTGGCAGCCAGCCATATCACCCATACATGTGTTACACCTGTATTCCCAAATGAGGCATTTGCTGCCTCCAAAAGCCAGAAACCCACCAAGTGCTCCGTTTTTGCCCGTTAAGAGAAATTGCAGGGTGCAATAGCCAATCCTTCACCTTGGAGAGCTTGTCCTCTTATGTCCTAGGCCTTTGGACCCATAAAAACTTCATGTAGTGCCTCTGAAGTTTTTAGGGTTTAACTCCCAGCCTCTGGCATGCATGCATGTATCCATAAGGCCAGTACTTTTTAAACTTGAATGTGCATACAAATACCTGGGGAATATGAAATGCAAACTTTGATTCAGTAAGTCTAAGATGGGGCCCATGATGTATTATTGGCCCCCATGTTTAGGGGTTTTGTTTTGTTTCTTTAAATGGAAGTACAGTTGAACACAATGTTGTGTTCTGTTCTGGTGTACAGCAAAGTCATTCAGTTATACATATATGTAAGGCCCTCATTTTAAAATTCTTCCTTTATCTATACCCTTTGCCATATAACATTGAAGTGTTTTCCACTAGGAGCAAAGTAGTGTCAATTCTCATTATTCATAGGTTCTGTGTTTTGCTTTATCTATTTGTCTACATTTATTTGTAACCCCTAAATCGCTACACATGTCACTTTCAAGGTCATTTACAGACATGCCCGGAGTAGCAAAAATATTGAGTTCCCAGCTAACGTCAAGCAAGTCTGTGATCTGCCATCTTGTTTGAAGTCTTGTATTGGAAATGTATCCTTTATGCAGTCTATTTAATGCCATATATATATATATATTTGCAATCTTGCGCTTTTTGTTGATGATTTCACTGTATAGAAAGGCCCTAAGCATTGTGCTCATGTGCTATTTTTGTATTCCCACACACAGGAAGACTGTGACGTGCCTTGTAGAGAAAATACATATATTAGGTAAGTTCCTTCAGGCCTGAGTTACAGTGTTGTTAGCCCTGGGATCAGTGTTAATGAATCAATAATATAGATTAAATGTGGTGACTTTAAACAAAAATATACATAAAAATATATTGATCGTTTGATTAAAAGCGACTTAGCAGCAGCAGCAGAGGCTCAGAAGAACTTGTTCCCACGAGGAGCAATGGTTTAGCATTTACTAACTCAGTGTTCATGGTTGCTTTATAATGAGACTCAACTGTATATCTCCCTACTTCTTGACTTTGAGTTCAGGCATGTGATCTGTTACAGTCATGAAGTGGAGAAGAAATAATGGTATTCCAGTTCCAAGTCCAAGCCTAAATAAGCTTCTGCTTGCTGTTTGTACTTGTATCATCACCTGGAGCAGAATGAGCTTGGGCCAGCCTGCTGGTTCCAGGAAGAGAGTAATAGACACTTGGAACACAGCAGAAGCACCTCATTGGCCAACCCACTGCTAACCTTCCCCCCTTGGCCCCGGAGAGGGGTGGGGGGATGGGGGGGTGTTAATAAATAAATGTTTGCTTGTAATATGGCACTGGGAATTTGTGGTGGTGGTGGCCCCAGGGTTTATACAGCAACACCTAATTGCTAGATCTGCCCCAAATTTTCATACTCAAATTCAGAGGAGTAACCAGGTGTCAGTTGATGCAGCTGCCCCAAATTCAAATAACCAAATAAAAACATGTAGTTATTATCACCAAAAATGTTGTTTCCAACATGACTATACTCAGTCTCATTTTTCCAGCAACTGTTACAAATTCGGCAGCTTCTATTCAAATACATCAGGAAGTTTTTGACAAATTGATGTTTGATGTCTTAATAAAAGTATTTGACACCATAAAACTTCTCTTATTTTGTCAAGTTCTTTCTTGTATTCTGAGGGATCTGGCAACTTCTACAACCTTGAACTGAAATAAGCAACCTTTTTTTTTCCCATTATTTTTTTAGTTGCAACGTGTGGGATCTAGTTCCCTGACAAGGGATGGAACCCAGGGCCCCTGCATTGGGAATGAGGAGTCTTAGCCACTGGACCACCAGGGAAGTTCCCAACTTTTTTCTTTTATTTACTTAAGTCTACTCTCGTTTTTGGAAATTGTAATTCGGTTGATTTGTAAGAAGACGTGGAATTTTGGTCCTTCTTCCAATAACCCATATTTGCCTTACTGGTATAAGTTTACAACCAACCTACTGTTCTCTTTCCTGCTTGTTTCCCTTCCTGGTAGCTTTCTGTTATGCAAATCACAGCATAATCTTTTAAAAGACATTTCACATGGCGTTTGAACATAGTATGTACACAGCCAACAATACCCATAATTCAATAGAAGTGTTGAACGACTATAACCAAGTTCATGCACACACCTGCAAAAACAGCTGAGTCACACCTGCTGCCTGACTATCTGCCATTGTAAGGAGCCATCTGATGCAACGTGCAGCATGATTTCTGAGGAGTCAAATGAGAAAAAATATGCAGCTAACAATTGATGAAATCCGGGATTTCAACACCTGACTTAAATAAGGTTGGCAAAGCAGTCATAACTAGCCCAGGGAATCTTCTAAGACAAGGCTCCACCCGTCTTTCCCTGGAGCTATTGGAGAGGGTGTTTCTCTGCACACCTGTAACTTATACATGGCACACCACTATGATTACTGTCTTATTTATCCCAGTAGGAATATGTCCAGCTTTCTTTATGTGTAGAGACCCTGTCATCTGCCTTTAGCCTGTTTCATTGCCAAGCAACCATCCTAAAACATAGCCTTTTTGCAATACTTAAGAACCTATCAAAACCTAATATAATTTGGCCTCATTTGTCGGCAGTATGGCTAAAAAAGTGTACCCCCAATAAGAAACCATGACTAGCGTAGTATTATCATGTTTCCATAAGCAAGGCGTTTAATCTATCACGTCTCCTTTTTAAAAAATGAGACTGTAAGGGCTGACGCTGAAGCCGAAACTCCAATACTTTGGCCACTCGATGCGAAGAACTAACTCATTTGAAAAGACCCTGAGGCTGGGAAAGACTGAAGGCGGGAGAAGGGGACGACAGAGGACGAGATCGTTGGATGGCGGCATCACCGACTCCACGCACATGAGTCTGAGTAATCTCCGGGAATTGGTGATGGACAGGAATGCCTGGCGTGCGGCAGTCCACGGGGTCGCAAAGAGTCGGACACGACTGAGAGATAATTGAGCTCGCATTGATTTCTAACCAGTCTGCGCCGCCACAAGTCTGCGCTTGCGCAGAGGGCGCTGTGTGGCGGCAGACAGGATGAGTCCATGTCTATGGGATAGGTAGGGGGCGGCGGCATCCTAAAGATAGTCGCATTTTCCCTGAACAGGTTATATGCCAAATATTAAAACGTTTGCCTGTACAGTATCTCTTTAGTATTGTTCGGCTCCATAAAATTTCAAGGTCATTTACAGACATGCCCGGAGTAGCAAAAATATTGAGTTCCCAGCTAACGTCAAGCAAGTCTGTGATCTGCCATCTTGTTTGAAGTCTTGTATTGGAAATGTATCCTTTATGCAGTCTATTTAATGCCATATATATATATATATTTGCAATCTTGCGCTTTTTGTTGATGATTTCACTGTATAGAAAGGCCCTAAGCATTGTGCTCATGTGCTATTTTTGTATTCCCACACACAGGAAGACTGTGACGTGCCTTGTAGAGAAAATACATATATTAGGTAAGTTCCTTCAGGCCTGAGTTACAGTGTTGTTAGCCCTGGGATCAGTGTTAATGAATCAATAATATAGATTAAATGTGGTGACTTTAAACAAAAATATACATAAAAATATATTGATCGTTTGATTAAAAGCGACTTAGCAGCAGCAGCAGAGGCTCAGAAGAACTTGTTCCCACGAGGAGCAATGGTTTAGCATTTACTAACTCAGTGTTCATGGTTGCTTTATAATGAGACTCAACTGTATATCTCCCTACTTCTTGACTTTGAGTTCAGCCATGTGATCTGTTACAGTCAATGAAGTGGAGAAGAAATAATGGTATTCCAGTTCCAAGTCCAAGCCTAAATAAGCTTCTGCTTGCTGTTTGTACTTGTATCATCACCTGGAGCAGAATGAGCTTGGGCCAGCCTGCTGGTTCCAGGAAGAGAGTAATAGACACTTGGAACACAGCAGAAGCACCTCATTGGCCAACCCACTGCTAACCTTCCCCCCTTGGCCCCGGAGAGGGGTGGGGGGATGGGGGGGTGTTAATAAATAAATGTTTGCTTGTAATATGGCACTGGGAATTTGTGGTGGTGGTGGCCCCAGGGTTTATACAGCAACACCTAATTGCTAGATCTGCCCCAAATTTTCATACTCAAATTCAGAGGAGTAACCAGGTGTCAGTTGATGCAGCTGCCCCAAATTCAAATAACCAAATAAAAACATGTAGTTATTATCACCAAAAATGTTGTTTCCAACATGACTATACTCAGTCTCATTTTTCCAGCAACTGTTACAAATTCAGCAGCTTCTATTCAAATACATCAGGAAGTTTTTGACAAATTGATGTTTGATGTCTTAATAAAAGTATTTGACACCATAAAACTTCTCTTATTTTGTCAAGTTCTTTCTTGTATTCTGAGGGATCTGGCAACTTCTACAACCTTGAACTGAAATAAGCAACCTTTTTTTTTCCCATTATTTTTTTAGTTGCAACGTGTGGGATCTAGTTCCCTGACAAGGGATGGAACCCAGGGCCCCTGCATTGGGAATGAGGAGTCTTAGCCACTGGACCACCAGGGAAGTTCCCAACTTTTTTCTTTTATTTACTTAAGTCTACTCTCGTTTTTGGAAATTGCAATTCGGTTGATTTGTAAGAAGACGTGGAATTTTGATCCTTCTTCCAATAACCCATATTTGCCTTACTGGTATAAGTTTACAACCAACCTACTGTTCTCTTTCCTGCTTGTTTCCCTTCCTGGTAGCTTTCTGTTATGCAAATCACAGCATAATCTTTTAAAAGACATTTCACATGGCGTTTGAACATAGTATGTACACAGCCAACAATACCCATAATTCAATAGAAGTGTTGAACGACTATAACCAAGTTCATGCACACACCTGCAAAAACAGCTGAGTCACACCTGCTGCCTGACTATCTGCCATTGTAAGGAGCCATCTGATGCAACGTGCAGCATGATTTCTGAGGAGTCAAATGAGAAAAAATATGCAGCTAACAATTGATGAAATCCGGGATTTCAACACCTGACTTAAATAAGGTTGGCAAAGCAGTCATAACTAGCCCAGGGAATCTTCTAAGACAAGGCTCCACCCGTCTTTCCCTGGAGCTATTGGAGAGGGTGTTTCTCTGCACACCTGTAACTTATACATGGCACACCACTATGATTACTGTCTTATTTATCCCAGTAGGAATATGTCCAGCTTTCTTTATGTGTAGAGACCCTGTCATCTGCCTTTAGCCTGTTTCATTGCCAAGCAACCATCCTAAAACATAGCCTTTTTGCAATACTTAAGAACCTATCAAAACCTAATATAATTTGGCCTCATTTGTCGGCAGTATGGCTAAAAAAGTGTACCCCCAATAAGAAACCATGACTAGCGTAGTATTATCATGTTTCCATAAGCAAGGCGTTTAATCTATCACGTCTCCTTTTTAAAAAATGAGACTCTGTAAGGGCTGACGCTGAAGCCGAAACTCCAATACTTTGGCCACTCGATGCGAAGAACTAACTCATTTGAAAAGACCCTGAGGCTGGGAAAGACTGAAGGCGGGAGAAGGGGACGACAGAGGACGAGATCGTTGGATGGCGGCATCACCGACTCCACGCACATGAGTCTGAGTAATCTCCGGGAATTGGTGATGGACAGGAATGCCTGGCGTGCGGCAGTCCACGGGGTCGCAAAGAGTCGGACACGACTGAGAGATAATTGAGCTCGCATTGATTTCTAACCAGTCTGCGCCGCCACAAGTCTGCGCTTGCGCAGAGGGCGCTGTGTGGCGGCAGACAGGATGAGTCCATGTCTATGGGATAGGTAGGGGGCGGCGGCATCCTAAAGATAGTCGCATTTTCCCTGAACAGGTTATATGCCAAATATTAAAACGTTTGCCTGTACAGTATCTCTTTAGTATTGTTCGGCTCCATAAAACTGATGTCTTATTGAGACTAAGGAGAATAATACAAAGATGTTTCTATCCGCCCCCCCCCACGTACCCTGCGTGGGCCGGGCCTCGAGGGGCGGGAAGAGGAAGCGGAAGTGTTTGTGGCTCCTGGGAGCGTCCACCAGAGTGGATGGTGGGAGCACTGAACTGTGTAATGGAGGAGTCCAGTGAGCCCCAGTTGGATGCTAAGTCCAAGGTATGGCCTGGCTTGAAAGGAACTGGGGCAGCGGGCTCCGAAGCAAGAAAGACTGTTCCCTGAATTGTGTTTTCTGCTTCTATTTCAGGTCACCAACCAGGTGAGTGAGTGGCCATCCAGTCCGGTCCTCCGCCCGACTCTGCTGGGCAGGGGACGGGCGATTGAACCTGGCCCTTCGCCCGCCGCCGGCAGCTGTGGGACGATGCCACCGTGAGCCTTCCCTAGCATTCCCCTCTACCAAGGCCTGTGTCCGCGAGCCCCTGAGTTTCGTCCCGCCTTCCTGATTGCTCCTTCCCCTTTGCTCCTGAGGTTATAGCCACTAATCTCCCCCAACCACTCCAGCCCAAAGAGTACAGACCAGATGTTAATCTTTCTTGATTAAGCGCCGTTGATTCGACACTAGGTGCACAGTATTTGGGCATGTAATATTTACAGAGAATAAACTGTTAAAATTTACAAAGATAGCACCGCAAACATTTTCTTAGCCCTTAAAAAGCAGTTTGTTGAAGAGTTTACCTCTTACCTTTCACTGTTTGTATTTTTTATGCTTGAGATAAGAATTTGAATTTTTAAGCATATCTTAGGACAGTTTCTTTGTTGCAAGAGTTCCTGTCTTGTTTCAACTAATAAACTGTTTTTAGCAAGTAACCTGTAACACTACCCAGGAGAGTACTAAAACTACCCAGAAGAGTATTAAAAGAGTATTTTAAACACAGAAGTTACCCACGACCACACAAATATAAGAAAGGGCTGAGATATAAATAAGGAGAACGCAGGGACTGAGAGATGTCCATTGACTGCCCTCTGACATCTGGCTCCAGCAAGGCTCCAGCTGATCTTGCTGTTTTTGAGGATTCCTGAGAGACTGGGGGAAAAGCAGATAGTAATCAACTCGCTGTCTGGCTTTGCTCAGATTTATTGCTGAATAACTTTGTCTGTCATAAATCATCTCAACCATTTTCTTACGTTAAGTCCTGTGTTTATTTGAGTAAGGTATCCTGAGACTGAAGTATCCTGGATTACAGGATTTCAAACATTGAACCTTTTTGGGGGGGGGATGGGGGAGAAGGGGAAGGTGTGTTTGAAACAACACATTTATTCTTATAGTGCTGGAGATCAGAAGTTCAAAATTATCAAAAGGGAGGGGATATTATATATAATTAAGACTGATTTGCATTGTAGGCAGAAACCAACACAGCATTGTAAAGCAATTTTCCTCCAATTAAAAAATAAATTTAAGAAAAAGCCCAAAGTTAGTCACGTGGAACTAAAGTCAAGGTACCAGCAGGGCCGTGTTTCTTCTGGAAGTGTAGGGGAGAATCTGCTTCCTTGTCTGTTTCGGCTTCCTGCATTCCTTCCCTGTGGCCTCTTCTTGCATCTTCAAAGTGCATCCTTCCGGCCTCTGCTTTTGTTATCACGCGTCTTTCTGCTTTCATCATCATGTTGCCTTTTTTGATGCTGACCCTTCTCCACTTTCTTCTAAAGCGCAGCTGGATGATCCGGAACAACCTCCCCACATCACGATCCTAAATTAAGACATATCTACAGAGTCTGTATTGTCATGTAAAGCAACATGTTCACAGGTTTCTGGGGATTGCAATGTGGACATCTTAGGGGATTGTTACTCAGTGTGCTCCACATCCCTTCATGCATCCGTTCACACGTTATATGATTGTGCATAGAAAAAGCAAAGATAATTTACAAGTAGATTATTAGATATGATGTTAGAGTTTAGGAAGATGATTCAGTGTTTTTCTGTCGTTCAGAGACCGAGTTGAAAAATATTTTTGAAAAGATGTCGTTTTTAACATCAGTAGGTCGTAAGTGCCTTGAAATAAATCTAACCAAAGATGTTTGAACTTTTATAAATAAAATTATAAAAAGTGACTGACTTCTGGTTTCTGGTCCAGTGTGTAAGGAGTTTAGAAGTCATCACTCTGCTTTAAAATACGTAAAAAGCTGAACAGACTAAAAAATGAACAGTTGTTGGATTTGTCAGAGGAGTAAGGTCACAGGGCAAACTGCTGTCCCCTGAATTGAAGAGACAGGTGAATACAAAGAATCACAAATTGCCACAATACAAACCGCCATAAAATCCAGTGCCAGGGTAGGAAAACCCAAACTGTAATCGATGAATTCTTGGGAGGTTCAGTGTAGGCAGTCAGTTCAGTCACTCTTTGTGACCCCATCCATCACCAACTCCTAATTTGCCCTCAATAAAAATAGGATCTTAAATGGAGAAGCAGAGTTATTTTCTTCAGTTGCCTCATATAAATGTAATCATTGGCATTACTCACTTTCATGTTTCCCATATACATAATCAGACAGTGATAAGACTAGCAGATTGACTAAGAGGCAGTAGACTGACCAGTCTAAGGGGATTCATCTGAAAGGCAGCAGAGATCAAACTATGGTTGGAAGTGGAACTTCAGATGATGTCACTGATCTGATATGTGGATCCTGAGAGCTGCAGTCTTGAAATGTAGAGGTGAGGAAGTTCTTTTAGATATCAAGAATCACACACTTTTGATATCCTGACAGGGCTCATTGTTAGAAGAAGGAGGAGGAGGAGAGGAAGGGGAGGAAAAAGAGGAAGAGGAAGAAGGACAAGGAAAGATGGGGAAGGAACAGGAGGAAGAGAAAGCAGTGGAGGAAGAGTTTCCTCCATTTCTGATGACAGAGCTCTCATTAAGTGCTTTGTTTCAAAATGTGAAGGTTACCTTTATGACCCTCTCATCTTTTTCCTCCTGTCCTTACAGTTGGAGCCCAATACTTTCATGCTCCCCTAGTACTCCACTAGGGAAGCTCACCCAGGTTGATATTCCACAAAGTATAGCAGGCCACAAAACTACTTTCTTCTTCATCTCAACCCAAATCTCCATCCTCACAGAGCAAGGATTAAGAGGAAGTTTTCACATTTTCAAAGAAGATACATATAAATGCAATGAAGTCTATAATTGGCAGGATTTCTTACAGTAAAAAATTTGAGGGGGCGTGTGAAATTTTGGATTTAGGCATCAGCTACATGGTGTGACTATGAATCTGTCATTGGGTCTCTTCTTAATTGATTTCATATTGAACACTGTCTTCACTCCTTCTATTTGTGAAATTATAGCTTGTCTAAAAGTTTCCACTGTTTCTACATCAATAACAACAGTTAGAATAACTGTGGCAATCTGCATATACAAATCATATATGACTCAGATGTTCTGAAGTCAGGGATTGCTTATCTTCCTATTTAAGATTATTTAGGGGGTGCAGAATTAACTTCTTTTTTTTTTTTTTTACTTTATTTTGCTTTACAATACTGAATTGGTTTTGCCACACATTGACATGAATCCGCCATGGGTGTACATGAGTTCCCAATCCTGAAACCCCCTCCCACCTCCTACCCTATATCATATCTCTGGATCATCCCCGTGCACCAGCCCTGAGCATCCTGTATCCTATATTGAACATAGACTGGCGATTCATTTCTTACAAGATAGTATACATGTTACAATGCCATTCTCCTAAATCATCCCAACCTCTCCCTCTCCCACAGAGTCAAAAAGTCTGTTCTATACATATGTGTCTCTTTTGCTGTCTCTCATACAGGGTTATCATTGCCATATTTCTAAATTCCATATATATATGCTAATATACTGTATTGGTGTTTTTCTTTCTGGCTTACTTCACTCTGTATAATAGGCTCCAGTTTCATCCACCTCATGAGAACTGATTCAAATGTATTCTTCTTAATGGCTGAGTAATATTCCATTGTGTATATGTACCACTGCTTTCTTAGCCATTCATCTGCTGATGGACATCTAGGTTGCTTCCATGTCCTGGCTATTATAAACAGTGCTGCGATGAACATTGGGGTACACGTGTCTCTTTTGGTTCTGGTTTCCTTGGTGTGTATGGCCAGCAGTGGGATTGCTGGGTCATAAGGCAGTTCTATTTCCAGTTTTTTAAGGACTCTCCACAGTGTTCTCCATAGCAGCTGTTACTAGTTTGCATTCCCACCAACAGTGTAAGAGGGTTCCCTTTTCTCCACACCCTCTCCAGCATTTATTACTTGTAGACTTAAGATTATTCTTAAGTTTTTTCTTTGAATGTTGATTTCAAAAGGTTCATTAACAGACAGACTTTTATGGAAAAGAATGAAGTGAAGTGAAGTCACTCAGTCGTGTCCGACTCTTTGCAACCCCATGGACTGCAGCCTACCAGGCTACTCTGTCCATGGGATTTTCCAGGCAATAATACTGGAGTGGGTTGCCATTTCCTTCTCCAGGGGATCTTCCCAACCCAGGGATCGAACCCGGGTCTCCTGCATTGTAGAAAGACACTTTACCGTCTGAGCCACCATTAATGGTAAATTACATTTGTATATTGTGTCTCAGTTTCTAAAACAATTGCCAAGTGCACCACCTTTGAGCCTTCAGTGAGCCTGAGAAATGGGTTGAAGAGCATTATAACAAATGTTTTCTAACTGGGGAAATAGAAGTTCAGGATTTGGTTGGCTTGTAGAATGTTCTCCACTGTTAATAAAGGAACAAAGCTAGTAGGTTAGAATCCATGTTTCTCAATCCTGGATTGAGCTCTTTCTACCACATCATTCTGCCTCAAAAAGAAAATTGAGGTTAAGCAGATGTCTGGATTTAAGAAACATAGCCCAATTATTGGTTGTTAAGGAGAACATTTGATTAAAATATTTTGCACTATAATCAGATACAGATATACACAGGATACATTATGTGAAGACAAGTGAATGAAGTTAAATCTCTTATTTCTTTACTGAGGATAGAAGGATGGTCATCTTTTCTCTGGATGAACTAACCCTGTGAGGAGAAGTTGTATTCATAGCATCATGACTAACTTGCCACTGCTCACTTGTATGGTAGCTTACCCAAATTACACAAAAATCCTTCAGAGGAAATTGAGTTTTGCATGTTGAAACTGTAAACACTGTGTACGGTCACAGTAACATCAGATGAGTCATAGAAACAACATATTTATTCATTTGAGGAAAACACAAGCTACTCAGCTCATCTTCAAGCTGTTATAAATTCATTAGGTAACACCAACAATTAAAGAATTCATGTTAACTTAGGAGGATATAAGTTGAGCCAAAACTATCTGGACATAAAATACATAGAACTATGAAAGTTGGAGAAGAGAATCAAAGACAAGTTTTTTAGATGAATTTATGACAAAAAGATCCTGGGAAAAGGATCTGGGAAAAGACAAGAATAAAAACTCTTTAAAATAAATATTCTACAGCCAAAAATACAAGGAAGTTATGATTTTTGTTCAATAAAAAATAAATGTTTTCTCTCAGATACCAGTTTATTTTTGTGTTGCTATACAGGCCTATTTTTTAAAAAGTATAGTAATGTCCTATTATAAAAATATTATTGCATGGGTTTAGATAAAGTTTAGGCCTAATCATTTCTTCCAAATATTGTACAATAGCTTGAGGTTGACACAGGGAATGTGGTAGAAAATGACCTTCAACTATAAGTCAGAACACCTGAGACCTCTTTCTTGGTCTGGAGCCTACAAGCTTTTACTCACATGTTTTAAATGCCCATCATTTCACCATGCCTATTCCCTTTTCTTAGAGAATCTGCCTTGCCTTTAGCATAAAGTGAGCAGCTACTTCCCATATAACCCTGTACCCCTAGCTACATGATCCAGGGATGAAAACCTATCTCAAGCTCGGGCAATCAGATTCTCTTTTATGGAAGTTTGATCATGTAGACTTGGGGTCCAGGGCTGCCATTTGCTGGAGGCAGGTGTGCTGGGCCATATGCAAATGGTCAGTGAGCAATAAATAATAAAGCAGAGGTGTAGAGAGAAACACATGTGATGTGTGTACATGTGTAACTAAGAGAGAGACAGTAAGAGCAAAAGAATGAATGAGATAGATATGGAGACAGAGACAGAAACAGAGATAAAAATAGAGATAGAGATTGGTTGCACTGATGGAGGGAAAAGAGGGTGTGTCAAAGTATGGACTGGCTGTAAAAAATTCCACCTGGAAATGACACATCTCCACTCACATTTCATTGGCCAAAACAAGTTATATGATGACACACCCCTTCAAGGTGTCAGGGCAGTGCAATCTTTCCATGTGCCACGGAGAGGAAGCCCAAACATCTGTGATCAGGGCTAATGACTACCATGTCCAGGTACCATCATAAGAACCCAAGGAAAATCAAAGGAAGTAATGTGTAAAAGCAGGTCTTTTAACTTTAAGCTGGCATCTAGATGTGAGATGACTATACCTATATGGTACATGTCTATAATTTAACTATCATATATCTGGAGTTCATTAGACTCATCAAACTTTAAAAATCAGTTCATGGCAGGGAGTTATATGGATGTGATGGGACGCATTTTTTCCCTTTGTTCCTCTTAATCCTTACTGGTGTACAGAGCATATCTAGTCCAGAATAACTAAAGTTGTTCTCTGGTCCTATAACTCCATGCTGAGAGAGAACTTGAATTCTGTTAGTTGAATAATGCAGGGTGAAAGTGCTAAGAATAGCTTGATCTTAGACACGTTAAATATCCGATTGTTTTGTAAATACTCCATTCTGAAGGCAGATGAAGGTAATGGCTTCTTTTGTGCTTTCACTTTTTATTCCTCAGAATCTAAAACTCCCCCTTTTCTAACACACTAAGCAATCCATCAAGTGTCCAAGGATCAGAATGCTTGATTACCCTTTTCACAAGCAAGAGGAAAATCAGTGGGTGGGTTTAAGTGGACTCAAAAGAGAGAAATGAGAGAGTAGTTTCCAAAGGAAGAGGTTTCTCTACAATGGGAAAGGTTTTGTCGAATGGGGTAAGCTGAGAGACGAGAATATTGATCTCACATCCATTAGGAAACTTGGAATGAGTTGAATGATGTAGAGGAGACAGTATTTATTCTATGGATGTCAAATGATTTGAAATGTGCAGTGAAACCAGAAGCAGAGGACACTTTTGTTACACAGGTATTTGTGTATTATCTGACAGAAAGACAGTGTGGTTAGGGTCTGTATCACTCTCCATTTTTACTCTTAAGGGTAAATTCTGATCCTACATATATTTGGCAAATTTTTTTTT
>SJYC01043419.1:0-12273 GCA_006408675.1 Madoqua kirkii
AAATGGAACAAACTAGATAAAAATAAAAGATCATCATATAGTCCAGTTGTTTTTACACATGGCTGCTCATTAGAAACATATCTGGGGTTTTGAAGAAAAAAAGTAATACCTGGCATTTGTAATTTTTAGCAAATTCCAAGATAATTCTCATATGCATTTGGATTTTAAAAAATGATGACAGCTTTTTCTATTAAATAGCAATTTTGGTGATACAGAATTCTATTTTTTTTCTGTTGACCAGTCATGATATAATGGTATTAAGTGAGTAATAGTTACATAATCACAGTAGTAAAAGATGTTTATTGGTTTTCACAATCAATAGCCAGACAAAAAAATAAAAGATAATTACAGTTGCAAGCCATAATGGGAACATGATTAACCTAACAGTATAAAATAATTACATATACTTTAGGGGGTCAAGCAGAGTGATGTGGTAAGTCAAAGTGCATACATGCATATGTTTTCATCTGCCTGGCCAGTCTTTGTCTTTTGGTTGGTGCATCAATCCATTTACATTTAAGGTAATGATCGATACGTATGATCCTATTTCCATTTTCTTTTAGGTATATTTTCTGTAGGTCTTTTCTTTCTCTTGTATTTCCTGTCTGGAGAAGTTCCTTTAGCATGTAAAGATGGTTTGGTGGTGCTGAATCTCTTAACTTTTGCTTGTCTGGAAAGCTTTTGACTTCTCCATCGTATCTGAAGGAGAGTCTTGCTGAGTATTCTTGGTTGTAGGTTCTTCCTTTCCATCACTTTAAATACTTTGTGCCTTTCTCTTCGGGCTTGTAGAGTTTCTGTTGAGAAATCAGCTGACAACCTGATGGGAGTTCCCTTGTCTATTGTGTGTCATTTTTCCCTTTTTGCTTTTAAAATTTTGTTGTCAGTTTAATAACTGTGTGTCTTGGGATGTTCCTCCTTGGGTTCATCCTGCCTGGGATTCTCCGCTTTTCTTGGACTTGGCTGATTATTTCCTTTCCCATCTTAGGGAAATTTTCAGCTGTTATTTCTTCAAATATTTTCTCAAGTCCTTTCTCTCTCCTCCTCCTGAGACCACTGTAATGCGAATGTTGGTGCTTTAATGTTGTCCCGGAGGTCTCTTAGGCTGTCATTTTTTTTTTTTTTTTTTCTTTCTTTTTCTGTGTTCTGTTCTGTGGTGGTGATTTCTACCATTCTGTCCTCCAGGTCATTTATCCGTTCTTCTGCCTCCATTATTCTGCTCTTGATTCCTTCTACTGTATTGTTGATCTCTGTTTGTTCTTTAGTTCTTCTAGATCTTTGGTAAACATTTCTTGCATTTTCTCTTTTCTGTTTCTGAGATCCTGGATCATGTTCAATATCATTATTCTGAATTATTTTTCTAGAAAGTTGCCTATCTCTACTTCATTTAATTGTTTGGGGTTTTTTTTATCATGTCCCTTCATTTAGATTATAACTCTTTGCTTTTTTATCCTGATTAATTTTCTGTAATGTGGTTTTTGTCCTAGTCACCATGGGACTATGGTTCTTCTTGCTTCGTCTGTCTGCCCTCTGGTGGATGAGGCCAAGAGGCATCTGTAAGCTTCCTGATGGGAAGGAGAAGGTGGGAAAAACTAGGTCTTGGCTCTGGTGGGCAGGGTCTTGCTCAGTAAATCTTTAATCAATTATCTGCTGATGGTGGAGTTGCACTCCCTCCCTGTTAGTCATCAGCCCCGCCAAGGGGGACATAAGGCCAGGAAGGCCTAATCCTGGAAGGCCAGATTGCTACTACCAGGGCCTCCATCCCTGTGGTGAGCCGTTGCCAACCCATGCATCCACAGAAGACTCTCTGACACTCGTGGGTAGTTTTGGTTCTGTCTCCTGTGCGTTTGCTGCTCCTTTACTCTGGGTCTTGGTGTGTAAAAGGTTTTATTTGTACCCTCCAAGACTGGAGTCTCTGTTTCCCCCAGTCTTATAGAAGTCCTATAATTAAATCCCCCTGGCCTTCAAGGTCAGATTCCCTGGGAATTCCTAGTCCCTTTGTCAGATCCCCAGGCTGGAAAGCCTCATATGGGGCTCAGAACCTCCACAAGTGGGAGAACCTCTTTGGTATTACTGTTCTCCAGTTTCTGGGTTGCCTACCTGGTAGGTATGGGATTTTATTTTATTGTGATTGTGCCCCTCCCTCTGCCGTGGCTTGTCTTTGGATGTGAGGTATTTTGGTGCTGTTCCAGCGTCCAGTGTTGTTGAACAGCTGATTGCAATTTTGGTGCTCTTGCAAGAGGAGATGAGTGCACGTCCTTCTATTCCACCATCTTGAACTGGAACCCTAGACTTCTGTTTTAAGAAAATCTCATATACCACTCAAGGATGCTTTTTTGTCATTTATTTATTTTCATTGTTGCTCGGGCTTTTCTCCATTTGCAGCAGGCGGGGAATAAATGCGGAACATGGGCTTCTCTTGTTATGGAGGACAGGCATGTGGGCTTCAGTGGTTGTGACACACGAACTTAGTTGCTGCAAGGCATGTGGGATCTCCCTGGACCAGGGATCGAACCCAGGTCTCCTGCATTGGCAGGCAGATTCTTTATCACTGAGCCACAAGGGAAAGCCCTCTGGGATACTTGTGATTTCTTTTACAAACTGTATTTTCCCCCAGTTTTATTGAGGTAAAATTGACAGAAATTGTATACATGCAAGGTATACTGTGTGATGTTTGGGTGTATGTTTACATTATGAAAATAGTCCCACTGTCAAACTAATTAATCTATCCATCATCTCACGTAGTTAACATTTTGTGTGTTGTGGTAAAAACTTGAAATCTCTTCTCTAGCAGATTTCAAGTATGTAGTGCATTATTATATTATTAACTGTGGCCAGCACCTATGCCTTAGGTCTCCAAAGCTTATTTACCTTGTAACTGAAAAGTTCTACCTCTTGACCAGCATTTCCTTATGTCCTCTACCTTCCCAGCCTTGGTAACTGCTATCTATTCTCTGTTACCATGAATCTCACTTTTTTTTAGATTCCACGTATAAGTAAGATCATGTAGTATTTGTCTTTCTGTGTCTGGCTTATTTTACTTAGCATATTGTCCTCCAGGTTCACCCATTTTGTCAAAAATAGCACAACTGCCTTCTTCTCAAAGGATGAATAATACTGTGTGTATATACACACCACATTTTCTTTATCCATTCATCTGTCAGTAGACACTTGGGTTGTTTCCATACCTTGGCTATTGTGAGTAATGCTGCATTGAATCTGAGAGTACAGATATCTTTTTGAGGTAGTGATTTTAAGGATTTTCTTTCCTTTTAATTTCTTTCTCTTAGAACTGATACGTCCACTTTAGAACAAAAAAGGGTCATGCTTCAGCACTATTAATATGAAGTGGTGTCTTGGAAGCAATTAAGACTAGGTTGAAAAGAAATAAATGCAGTGTATTGTGATATATGAGTAGCCTTCAGCTGAATATAAAGATCAAAGCCACTTCAAAAAGTAATATAGGTCTCAGTCCTTTTGTAATTTATAAAACTGGCCTAATTCTTATTTTTCTTTGCTGCATTTTTTGCTCCCAGATTCCACCTTTTAAAATTTTGTCAGTAAAAGGATCACAAATGGGACAGAAGTTAGTTCTTACATGGCTGATAGCTAACCAGGCACTCAGAGCCTGTTAGTCCCATTACAAAACTGCGGATGAAGGAACATTCTTTGAGCTTTTGATTAGTATCTTTCTAGTAGCTGAAATTGGAGAAGGCAGTGGCAACCCACTCCAGTGCTCTTGCCTGGAAAATCCCATGGACTGAGGAGCCTGGTAGGCTGCAGTCCATGGGGTCGCTAAGAGTTGGACACAACTTAGCCACTTCACTTTCACTTTTCACCTTCATGCATTGGAGAAGGAAATGGTAACCCACTCCACTGTTCTTGCCTGGAGAATCCCGGGGACGGGGGAGCGTGATGGACTGCCGTCTGTGCGATTGCACAGAGTCGGACACGACTGAAGTGACTTAGCAGCAGCAGCAGCAGCTGAAATTACAATCATCAGTATATGTTTTTGAACAAATGTTTACTTCCTCCTTCATAATAAAATTACACATGAATTAAAACAAAGTATAGATACTCTTTTAAGAAGCAAAATAGAAATTAAGTCCAAAGAAGAGGGAAAATATGAGGATATAAATCCAGGTGGTGCTAGTAGTAAAGAATCCTCCTGCTAATTCAGGAGATGCAGAGATGCTGGTTCTATCCCTGAGTCAGAAAGATCCCCTGGAGGAGGAAGAGCAATCCACTCCAGTATCCTTGCCTGGAAAACCCCATGGACAGAAAAGCCTGGCAGGCCCTAGTCCATGGGATTGCAAAGAGTCAGACACGACTGAGCATGCACACATATAAGCTGCTCTCAGTGTTGGGTCTCTCTTATTATAATTGACAAGACAGCCTCTGTCAGTCACCCTGAAATGCAGTCTTTCACTAAATTAAAACTGGTTCAAAGTCTGGGACCCAATGTGTCATATTTTAAAAGTCTTTATTGTTTATGACAGTGCTGGACATTTAATAAATCTTTCTGGTGTGGTCCTAAAGAACTTTGTTGGATGCTTTCAGAAAGTTTATTTATGAGCTAATTATTCAACCCTACAGTAGTATTTTTGCTTGGACCAGATTACACCTTTTGCTTCTTATGGTACCCTTTGAGTAATAATATTTGAGGACTTAACATTAAAATGCAGACTTAATAAGTTATAGACCCTCCGCTGGACAGATATAATTAAAAGAACTAAAGAATCCTCTAAAAGCAAAATTAATATTGTTTCCCCCTTTCTCCTCAGAATTTCTACAGACAGTTCAAGGAAATTGCTGCAATTATTGAAACTGTGTGAAAATTGATCCTAAACCGAAAATAATCTAAAATCACGGACTTCACTTTCTGCAACAAAGCTGCTTAAGGATCGAATGATATTTATTGAACGAAAATTATACTTTTGATTTCCCACTTTTTTAATAATAATAAAAAAAATCAGACAAACAGGAATTACAAAGTGGTGATCGATGCACAGCTTTGTGAATGTACCAAGAACCACTGATTTGGATAGTTTAAAGGGTAAATTCTGTGGTATGTGAATTATATCTTAATAAATAAATCAAACAGTTGAATAATAGGAAAAACAACACAAGTTTATGTATTAAACCAACAGTTTTAAAAATTACTGGTAGTGTTACCCATTTTATAAACAAGCTCTTACATAGATGCCTTTATATACAGTCTTATATATAAAGTATATATAAATGGCAAAAGTAGTATTTCATTAGGATAATGTTACTTTACAAATTCAGTTTTATAGCATTCATTTACTATGAAAGCAGTTAGTGAGAAGAGTGAGGCTACTGCTTCTCAAAAAATTTGGAATCAGGTTAGGATTGGCCATTGCTCCCTTACATTAGCCAAGCATTCAGATATTTCTGTTATTAATATTGTAGAAAGTTCAAGTATATGCAGACATAGAAAAATAAGTTGTATTAAGAATTTACATACAACTGAGTTAACCTTGTAACACAGATTATTGTGTTAGGTGATCTCTTGAATTTAGGTTTGTAAACCAGTTAAAATATTTTATAAAACCACAACAGTCGACACTATATGGCATTGCTCAGTTAAACAGATCACTGGAATAGACTGTGTGGCCTAGAAATAGATGAAGATATTTGAGACAAAGATGGTATTTCACTTGGATGAGAAAACAATTTAATAAGTGATACTAGCTGTTACAGCACATACAAAAGTAAATTTCAGATGAGTTAATGATTTAACTATAAAATATAAAAATTAGAAGTGTTACAGAATATTTATGTTAACTAAGGCTTGGGAAGACAGCAGGTCCACAACTGTGATATAAAACAAATATATCTGAAATATAAGAATTAAAAAATCACATGTGAGAAAAAAAATGGGTCCTTAACAAAAGACCTACTCTGTTGATGTGTAAGTTAGCTGTTAGTCTACAAACAAATTTCTTTAAATATTTGAGGTAAGATATTTTTATATAAGAAATGAGATGTTCACTTAACTGTGAGAAAGACTGAAGGAATGAGGAGAAATTATTGCTGGCTTTTAGAAAATCCAGTAGTGCAGGAATTCCAGGGAAAGCCTCTGCCAGTAATCTCTGCACAATGCAGGATGTCTCCTGGAAGCCACTCTGCAGGCCGTTTCTGCCGTCTCTCAGCATGTTCGAATGAAAGAAAGTCTGCCTGCTTTCTTCACTCCTCTAGTTTCAGTGAGAGTGCCTTTGATTGGTGGAAGTTAAACCAGGATCCTGTTGACACAGGAATCTGGTCAATTGAGTTTCTGGTCTTTCAGCACTAGAAAGGAAGGGAGATTTAGAAAAGTAAAAATGGGGCTGAGTATTCGTACTGTGCTGACAGGAGCTGTTGTGGTCTTTTTTCAAAGTGATGTAGACATACACTTTATGTAGAAATTTCACAACTCAGAAATTTCAGTTGAGAAAGACATCCTTTGGGATAAAGCCACTAATCTATATAAAAACATTTGCAAATTTGGCTAAATGTTCACCCAGTTGCAGTTTGGGCTCACAGGAAAGCTACATTTTCCAGCCTCCCTTGCAGTTAGGTTGGGGCCTCTGATTGGGTTGTAGCCAGTGGAATCTGGGGCAGACGTGTCCCAAACCACATCCAGTCTTTGTCATAAACCTTTCCTTGGCTTCCAAGCTTTCTCTCACGCTGACTGCTGGAAATGAAAAAATCTGAGATAGCAAACCCATAAGGTGGATCCCCTGAAGCACAACTGGAGGCACAGTCACGGCAACAGCCTCACTTGCCCCAGGCAGTGACGTCAGCTAGAAACAAACTCTTGTTGTGGTAAGCTGGTGAGATTTTTAGTGTTCATTACAACAGCAAGTGAGCATAAACTTGAATCAGTCAACAAGATATTTGCATGAAGATTTTTATTGTAATATTTCCTCAAGCAGTACAAAGCAAAATAAAGGAAGCAGCAACTGTCTATAATAAAGAATAAATAGTTGAAAAAATTCATTGTATTTCTGCTGTAGCATACCACTCAGCTGCCATTATCAATATGTATAGACAGTACACCTGCTGTTAACATACAGTTATTTCATAAAACCATGTAAAATGTACTCAATATATATTTGAATTCTTATGGAAAATTAGGGAAATCAAGGAAAGATGTTTATAGGATTGTAAGCATTGATGGAGAGGGTATATGAAGAGGGAGAGGAAGAGCAATTAAAAAAATTATTTTTAAGTTCATATTGCATTATTTAAAAATAGTTTTATAAAAAAATACTTGAGGGACTTCCCTGGCAGTCCAGTGGTTAAGGCTCCATGCTCCCAATGCATAGAGCATAAGTTCTATCCCTGGTTGAGGACCTAAGATCCAGCGTGCTACATGGTGTGGCCAAAATATAACAGACTGGAAGAAATTGTTAAATACTCGATAAAAAATGTTGGTTTTTAGGTATGCGTCTGAAAAGTCGTTACAGTTCTTTTTATGGTATAATGTATCTTTAACAAATGTGTAGTGCATCCCCAAACCAGGATAGACCAACCTGAAATATATCAAACAGGCCTCGCTGTGCTATAGAAATGGTGACCAGCTGGGGGCTGACATTCTGGCTGACACCACTGCAAGAAACTTCATTTCTACCTCCTGCCTTTGTTCCCACTGAACTGAACAACTGACCCTTGCTGCTGGGAGTTTCCAGTCCACTTCACACCCTGTCAGCGCACCCGCAGGTCTGTACGTGAATCCACTTCCTTGGTCCTCTGCTTGGTAGCACACTAGTGTGAGGAGGCCAGGTCTACTGCCCGCAGCTGCCCACCCTTGTACTCAGACCCCACCCGCATGAAGGGTTAGCCGACTGGTCTTTCGTGGCTTACCAGCTGCCCACAGATGTACTCCGTTACCCACCCTTTGCGAGGCAGCACACTAAAGACTAGGATTACGAGAAGGCAAAGCCCTTTTCTGTCCCTACTTCTGTCCTTTCGGGTACCAACTCCATTTTGTTGTTCAGTTGCTCAGTTGTGTCCACCCTTGCGACCCCTTGCAACTGCAGTGCACCAGGCTCCTCTGTCCTTTACTATCTACTGGAGTTTGTTCAAACTCGTGTCCATTGAGTAACGATGCCATCCAACCATCTCATCCTCTGTTACCCACTTCTCCTGCCCTCAATCTTTCTCAGCATCAGGGTCTTTTCCAATGAGTTGGCTCTTCACAACAGGTGGCTAAAGGGTCGTAGCTTCAGCATCAGTCCTTCCAGTGCATATTCAAGCAACTTCACTGTACCTGCCCCCCCCCCACCAAAATCAGAGTAGAAACTTAACTGCCCAATCTGAATTAAAACACTTGACTTCCCAGATTGTGCTTAGAATCTTTCCATCGCCCACCCACTCGAGTTTTAACACCTTTCACTCTTCTCTCCTACCCTCATTCTTGGTGTTTCAAGGTTATGTGCAAAGAGGCCCAGAGTAAGCCTCTAATCTAAACACTGGGTGATGAATTCGATGAGAATAAATTTAAATTGCATGTTTAAATTTATCTTTTGAATTTCAAAGGTAAGTTTTTTTTTCCCCCCCATAGTAGAATTTTTACACTTTTTATTGAAAACATCCATTTCACTTAGGAGTTTAAGGAGTTTCAGTGGTTAGCCTGGGAATTAACCAATGTTTGTAACAACATTTCTGTGGGAAAATGTGTTTCAAGTTTCAAACACTTGACTTAAATGTAAACTTTTGGAAAATTCCTCATCCTCCAGTTAGAAAATGTATAAAACATTTAGTTTCCAAAGAGAAACAGATTATCCCCAAGCTCATTAAGTAAAACCCAAATATTTTCATTTCATCTTTCATTTCTACTGAGACAGGTTAACATACACACCAGATTTATGTGAGCAAAAGACAAGATACTTGAAACTTCCATCATGCTTGTGCTTTGTTTTTAAAAGTGCTTAAGCAGAATTATCTTTTCAAATAATTTTAAAATTTTATTTTTTATTAAGTTTTAGAAAAATTGCAAAGATAGTTCAGAGAGTTCCCATATACTCCACACCATTTCCCTTAACATCTTACATTCAGTTCAGTAGCTCATTAGACTCTGCGACCTCATGGACTGCAGCACTCCAGGCTTTCCTGTCCATCACCAACTCCTGGAGCTTGCCCAAACTCATGTTCATCGAGTCAGTGATGCCATTCAACCCTATCGTCCTCTGTCATCCCCTTCTCCTGCCTTCGGTCTTTCTTGGCATCAGGATCTTTTCCAATGAGTTAGTACTTCACATCAGGTGGCCAAAGTATTGGAGCTTCAGCCTCAGCATCAGTCCTTCCAGTGAATATTCAGGACTGATTTAGGATTGACTGGTTTGATCGCCTTGCAGTCCAAAGGAAGCTCTAATATCTTATATTAGTGTGGTACATTTGTTACAATTGATGAACCAGTGTTGATACATTAGGTTTCCTTGGTTTACACCTAATATATTTTTCTACTCCAGGATCCTGTATAGGACAGAATATTACATTTAGTCATCACTTCTCCTTAAGCTTCTCTTGTCTGTAACAGTGTTTCAGATTTCCCTTGTTTTTGCTGACCTTGGCAGTTTTGAAAAGTACTCAACCTGGTCAGGGCTTCCCTGGTGGTTCAGTGGTAATGAACCTGCCTTCCAGTGCAGGAGACATGAATTCGATCCCTGGGTCGGGAAGAGCCCCTGGAGAAGGAAATGACAACTTACTCTAATATTCTTGCCTGGGAAAACAATGGACAGAGGAGCCTGGCAGGCCACAGTCCATGGGGGTCACAAACAGTTGGACACGACTTAGTGATTAAACAACAACATATGCATATAAAAACAAAGGGAATGAAAACCAGCAGGGTCAGTGGTTCCCTCTAGTTTTCAAGCTAGAAGATAGAGGCAGGGGAGAAGGGAAATGGCAATCCACTCCAGTGTTCTTGCCTGGGGAATCCAGGGACGGCGGAGCCTGGTGGGCTGCCGTCTATGGGGTCACACACAGTTGGACATGACCGAAGTGACTTAGCAGCAGCAGCAGAAAAGGAACCGCAGTAGATGTAAGTAAACTGGTCATGTCTAGTTAGGGTCACAAACAGTTGGACACGACTTAGTGATTAAACAACAACATATGCATATAAAAACAAAGGGAATGAAAACCAGCAGGGTCAGTGGTTCCCTCTAGTTTTCAAGCTAGAAGATAGAGGCAGGGGAGAAGGGAAATGGCAATCCACTCCAGTGTTCTTGCCTGGGGAATCCAGGGACGGCGGAGCCTGGTGGGCTGCCGTCTATGGGGTCACACACAGTTGGATATGACCGAAGTGACTTAGCAGCAGCAGCAGAAAAGGAACCGCAGTAGATGTAAGTAAACTGGTCATGTCTAGTTGTTCAGGTTGGGAAGTAAGTTCATGGTCTTTATTATGTCATTAAGTAAATACATAAGTTAAAATGTATAAAAAAGAGAGCTAGATTTAGAACAATGATGAAAGTGTGCCACAAACCAAGGACTGCAATTAAATGATTGATTAATCCAGCATTCAAGTCTGCTTCTGAAGTAATAGCAAGCAAACAAACAAGAAGTAAACAAGATACACAGCATTTTCTAGATAATGTAGGTGGGTCTACTAGGCTAACATCTCGAGAAAATCATCTTGCCTTAGGAGGAATGATTCATACTGATAAAATTCAGTGAAGATGGGTATGACACTGAAAATATAATGGCTAAGTAGTCTAAATATTCATTCATCGAATTTTTAAAATTATTTGTTTCTCTTTGGTTGTCCTGGGTCTTCACGGCTGCATGCGAGCTTCCTCTAGCAGAGAGCAGGGAGTCCTCTTGCGCTGTGGTGCACGGGCTTTTCATCATGGTGCCTTTTTGTGGATCATAAGCTGTAAGTTCAGTAGTGGTGGCACACGGGCTTAGTGGCTCTTCTAAGCACATGGAATCATCCAGGGCCAGGGACTGAACTCGTGTCCCCTGCATTGGCAGGTGGATTCCTTTCCAGTTTACCACCAGGCAAGTCCTCATTCAACAAACGTTTCTTGAATATTAGCGAACCCACAGTTTGCTAATCACTTGACATATAGTGGTGAACAGTTTTCACAAAGTTTATAATCTATTGGGGGAGTCAGATAGTTAACTAATAACAAGCATTAATGGATCAGCCTCTAACGCAGTATAGTAGAGTGGAGAATTTACTATCCATTCTTTAAAACTGAAGAAATTGTGTTAGTTACGTGACCTTGGGCAGGAGATCTTCATAATTCCTTCCTGGCAGGATTTCATCACTGCTGTGGATCAGGAGAGCTGTGTCTCCCGTTCATCTTTCAAATAAGTAAGTAGGCAAGCAAGTAAGATGGAGTTTGTTCCTTATGTCTTCCTGTCTCTGTTCCACCAGTGTGTGTTGGGTGTGGATGGGGGCTGGGCAGATATATTGGCTTTTGGTTCCTGCATGGGTCTGTATTTGGATATGATGGAGACAACTTTGCACCTATAGTGAATCTGCTCTTGGATAAAGATTTTTTTGTTAATTTTCTGCTCTATTTGTCCTTATATGGGCAGTGAGTGGCAGGATTTATATTTCACACTGACAGTTGCTGGCTTTCAGCTGGCTGCTGCTGTTGGGATTACAGTGGCTGCAGTATGGATGGGGGCTGGGCAGATATATTGGCTTTTGGTTCCTGCATGGGTCTGTATTTGGATATGATGGAGACAACTTTGCACCTATAGTGAATCTGCTCTTGGATAAAGATTTTTTTGTTAATTTTCTGCTCTATTTGTCCTTATATGGGCAGTGAGTGGCAGGATTTATATTTCACACTGACAGTTGCTGGCTTTCAGCTGGCTGCTGCTGTTGGGATTACAGTGGCTGCAGTGAGCATACGTATTCCTGAAAGGGAGATGGGAAAATAGACTATTGGTCTTATAGAAACAGAGCTCCTTTACAAGATAAAGTTCCTTCCCCAGCTAAAAGCCAAATTAAAACCAAATGGTGATTCTCTCACTACCTGGAGAGTTGTTGAAGAGACGAGCCTCCTCAGATGCCTTCATCAGGTTGGTACTTCTCTCTTGTTTATTAACCATGGTTACTGTGTACTTTATGGGGCTTTCCAGGTGGTGCTACTGGTAAAGAACCTGCCTGGAAATGCAAGAGACTTTAAAGATGCACGTTGAATCCCTGGGTTGGGTGTGGAGGAGGGCATGGCAGCCCACTCCAGTATTCCTGCCTGGAAAATCCCATGGACAGAGGAGCTTGGTGGGCACACGACTGAAGCGACTTAGCACACA
>SJYC01043420.1:0-19864 GCA_006408675.1 Madoqua kirkii
TTCTGTAGACAACATATTTCTGGATCTTTAAGTCTTTATCTTTTGATCTATCAGAGTAACTAACTTACATTTACTATAGTTACTGTATGGAGTTACTGTAGCCAAACTATTTTAAGTTTCCTAATTGCCACACTTTAATTTTGTTTCCTTTCTCATCTTTTCCTCTTTTTATTCCCTTTCCTTTCCTACTAGATAGATCAATATTCTACTGACTTGAAAACCATACTTTTTATATCTAGTTTTCTATTAACTGGCCTTTATTTATTTCCTCTCTCTTCATCTCTATCTCCCAAATTTGGGAAAACTTTTTGTTTTTTTTTCCAGTATGAAGAGCAACAGAAACTGACTCTGAGAGCACATAGTATTCAAAATCTTTTGCCTTTGCCAGGTTCTTAGCTTTCTATCTTTTTTTATCTGTATTCTGCTGTGTCATCGTTTTCCTGAATAAGCAATACTTAGGTTGTCTGATTTGGGAAAGGTCACAGGGAACAATAGGGGAAAGTCCTGATAGTATCTGAAATTGTTATTCAGTCATAAACACTTGTACTCTGCTTACTATTTCCAGTCAGAATGCTACCACAATTTTGGAGAGGAATTCTGTTATTTTCTAGTATTTTTAATTAGCTGATGGATATAGTTAGTACATTTACCTGAAATTAGCTAATTAAATCATTTTGGCATATTGCCTCTGTGATATTAAAAATCCCCTCTCAACTTTAGATTCTTAAATTCTCATCTGCCATTTATTCATTTATTCACTCAATATTTGAGTTCAGTTCAGGTCAGTTGCTCAGTTGTGTCCAGCTCTTTGTGACCCCATTAACCGCAGCACACCAGGCCTCCCTGTCCATCACCAACTCCTGGAGTTTACCCAAACTCATGTCCATTGAGTTGGTGATGCCATCCAGTCTCATCCTCTGTCATCCCCTTCTCCTCCCATCCTCAATCTTTCCCAGCATTAGGGTTTTTTCAGATGAGTCAGCCCTTCACATCAAGTGGCCAAAGTATTAGAGTTTCAGCTTCAACATCAGTCTTTCCAATGAACACCTGGGATTGATCTTCTTTAGGATGGACTGGTTGGATCTCTTTGCAGTTCAAGGGACTCTCAAGAGTCTTCTCCAACACCACAGTTCAAAAGCATCAATTCTTCTGTGCTCAGCTTTCTTTATAGTCCAATTCTCACATCCATACATGACTACTGGAAAAACCATAATCTTGACTAGTTGGACCTTTGTTGGCAAAGTAATGTCTCTGCTTTTTAATATGTTGTCTATGTTGGTGATAACTTTCCTTCCAAGGAGTAAGCGTCTTTTAATTTCATGGCTACAATCACCATCTGCAGTGATTTTGGAGCACAGAAAAATAAAGTCAGCCACGGTTTCCACTGCTTCCCCATCTATTTACCATGAAGTCATGTGACCAGATGCCATGATCTTCGTTTTCTGAATGTTGAGCTTTAAGCATGGTGATAACTTTCCTTCCAAGGAGTAAGCGTCTTTTAATTTCATGGCTACAATCACCATCTGCAGTGATTTTGGAGCACAGAAAAATAAAGTCAGCCACGGTTTCCACTGCTTCCCCATCTATTTACCATGAAGTCATGTGACCAGATGCCATGATCTTCGTTTTCTGAATGTTGAGCTTTAAGCCAACTTTTTCACTCTCTTCTTTCACTTTCATCAAGAGGCTCTTTGGTTCTTCTTCACTTTCTGCCATAAGAGTGGTACCATCTGCATATCTGAGGTTATTGATATTTTTCCTGGCAATCTTGATTCCAGCTTGTGCTTCTTCCAGCCCAGTGTTTCTCATGATATACTCTGTGTATAAGTTAAATAAGCCAGGTGACAATATACAGCCTTGACATACTCCTTTTCCTATTTGGAACCAGTCTGTTGTTCCATGTCCAATTCTAACTGTTGCTTCCTTACCTGCACACAGGTTTCTCAAGAGGCAGGTCAGGTGGCCTGGTATTTCCCCTCTTTCAGAATTTTCCACAGTTTATTGTGATCCACACAGTCAAAGGCTTTGGCATAGTCAGTAAAGCAGAAATGGATGTTTTTCTGGAACTCTCTTTTTCCATGATCCAGCGGATGTTGGCAATTTGATCTCTGGTTCCTCTGCCTTTTCTAAAACCAGTTTGAACATCTGGAAGTTCATGGTTCACGTATTGCTGAAGCTTGGCTTGGAGAATTTTGACCATTACTTTACTAGTGTGTGAGATGACTGCAATTGTAAGGTAGTTTGAACATTCTTTGGCATTGCCTTTCTTTGGGATTGGAATGAATTTATTAAGACCCTAATAAATGTCATCTACTGTAGTTTCAGCTGGAATAAAATATAGCAGAAAACCAATAATTCTTTCTCTCAAGATATTCTCTTCATGGGGGGGTGACAGACAAATCACCCAGTAATTATAAATGTAATAAGAGCTACAGTAGTAAATGTAGTGGAAAAAAAAAAAGACCAAAGAAAAGAGGGCCACTAACTCTGACTGGGGAAGTAAGAAATAACTTCACAGAAAAATGACTCTTGACTTGGGTCATGAACAATAGATGAGTATTTCTGCTGTGAAAGATGATGGAAATTCAAGTTGTCAGCTGCAGGAAGCAAGGGCAATCGGGGAGAAAAAGAAGCTTATGAAGCGCCATGAAGAACTGAGCATGTAATACATTGGGAATCGACGGATTGTTTGGCTGAGGGAATGGGGGGGACCATGGGCAGCAATTATAAGACTAGAAAGATTTGTGCTTTGAGCTTTAGGAAATACGTATCTTCAGTTAGAGATTTTTAAGTAGGGAAGAAAAAGTAGGTGTCTGGGGAGGACACAGAATGCAAGAGAGAGACAGAGAGAGAGATAAAAAGAGAGCACACTAGTGCTTGGAAGAAAGGAAACAAGCTCAGAGGTGGCAACAAATCTTTCCAATCTTATGTGCTAGCTTGGGCTCTTATAATTCTCATGTAGTACAATTTTTAAACTAGGATTTGACTGAATGTTACAACTTCTAATCGATGCTGAAAACATTATAATATTGGGATATTAAAGGAGCACTTTAAAAAAAGTAATGTACACTTTCGGATACATTGGTAGCAGTGCCTACAGGGCTATCTAGTAGATACTTCTTCAGATTGTCAAAGATGCTTCTCATGAACATATACTTTGGCCTTTTTGAGGGTTAGCAGTGGAAGAGGAAGGGTTGGGGTGTCAGAGGATTATTTATTACCCCACCATTTAGAAAACATCATGTACCTGCAGATTTTTGGTATAATAGCCACCAAGCATTTTAAATTGCATCTTCATCCTCTTGTCCTTTTCTAAATTCAAGTGGTCAAACTATAACTGAACACTTCTTAATGTGCATACAATTCTCTAAGTTTCTGCAGGTGATACAATGATAGTAAGAATGTAATAGCTTCCCATGTGGTTCATTCATGCAATAAACCAAATGTATAAATGATAATGTGTGTGTGTCTTACATTGCTTCACTTGTGCTTGACTCTGTGCGACTCTATGGACTGTAGCCTGCCAGTCTCCTCTGTCCATGGGGATTCTCCAGGCAAAAACACTGGAGTGGGAAGCCATGCCCTCCTCCAGGGGGTCTTCCTGACCCAGGGATGGAACTGGAGTCTCTTATGGCAGAGGGTTGTTTACCACTAGCGCCACCTGGGAGCCCATAAATGATAATAAAGCAAGTTATATAAGATAAGATATCTTATATATCATAGTATAATAACCTTACTGAACAGGATAGATTTACGACAAGGTAATAAACAACTCCACAGTCCCAGTGGCTTAACAAAGTGAAAAAAGTTTATTTCACACTTTTTTTGTGAAGTTTTTATCGCACTTCATAGGAAGTGTGCTGTGTGCCTGGGAGATTCTCCAGGACAGCTGTCCTCCACGTGCTGATGCTGTGATCACAAGGAGCCTCCATGGTGGACGTTTCCACCATGATCACTGAAGGGGAAGAGTCGGGCTGGACAGCAAGAGTGAGCTGGGGCCTGGACTACTGGCCTTAAATGCTTCTACTCAAGATGTGACCCAAGCCACTTCTGATCACATTTTCCTGCCAAAACAAGTCTTATGATTTTGCCTATCTTCCCATGTGTCAGGATACAGAGAAGATCAGATATTGGTAAAAGTAATAATGCTCATTAATCCTGATAAGATAAACATCACACAAAAAAGTCACAGAGAAACGGCTGAGGGCATGCCAGAGAAGGAAGCAATCACGCTTAGGATGTTATGTAATAAAAGACAGTTCTTCTGTGTTTCTGTCAACAAGTAGATGTTTATTGCATCGTGTTCTTTCACCAGTAGGAAATGGCCTGCCAGGGCTCCAAATTCAATCCTAGCTCCCAAGCTTGTTAATTTGATAGAACCCACAAGTGTTTTCTCCAGATCTCTGTTCTTTTCTTTCTGTTTTATAGATCTCAAATATATGGCCTAGGGAAATGGATCTAAGAGTTTCTGATAAAGTTCTAGAATGTTTTAATCACATTCCAAGAACTTTTCTCTGCTTCTTGAGACATGGTTCTTCTTTGCACAAAGGCGTAGTGGTGTGAGTAAACCAGCTGAGTAAATCTAACACATTAATAATGTCTTTATCTTGGAGCTTAAATTCTATTTATAAGAGCTATCAGGGTGCACCCAGAAATTCAGATAGGAATAATAATTGATTATTGTGATCCTACATAAAGGATAAAAATAGTCCTAGAACTTTATAGAAAGTGAGAATACCATTAAACTGAAAAAAATAATGAGAGAGTGAGAGAGAAACCTAGATTTTCATTTTTCCTCTAAGTTCTTTGGAGAAAATTGAGAACTTTCAGTGCTTTTCCCACTTCTTTTGTTTACTTTTTACCTCTTAATTATAATTCAGTGAGTGAAAAGAACAAAAGTCCAATTTGCTTTAAAAAAAAAAGAACCTTCATATATATGGAATTTAGAAAGATGGTAATGATAACCCTGTATTCGAGACAGCAAAAGAGACACAGATGTATAGAACAGTCTTTTGGACTCTGTGGGAGAGGGCAAGGGTGGGATGATTTGGAAGAATGGCATTGAAACATGTATATTATCATATGTGAAACAAATCTCCAGTCCAGGTTCGATGCATGATACAGGATGCTCAGGGCTGATGCGCTGGGTCGACCCTGAGGGATGGGATGTGGAGGGAGGTGGGAGGGAGGTTCATGATGGGGAACATAGGTACACCCATGGTGGATTCATGTCACTGTATGGCAAACCCAATACAATATTGTAAAGTAATTAGCCTCCAATTAAATAAATTTATATTAAAAAAAAGATAGCTAGACTTCCTGTTAAAAAAGTACCTTCTTTCTTTTTAAAAATTAGAATGGTTAGATTTTCCCTAGAATGTTTTTGTGTTCCTTGGAAATATATTGACATATTACTGCATATAAAAGGGTGAGAAATCTCTGTACTAGCTCTGAACTGGGTAGATACGATGAATAAAATGGAACTTTTCCATATTTTAAGAAGTTGGCTGCACTAAAAGCTACGAAGATGCGTTTGTCATACCATGTTATATCTTAAAGTGAAACTGGAGTTAAAAATACTTGATCGTGATTGTGTCTGCATGCAGTTTGCATGCAACTTTGTTTCCTTTCAGAGAAGTTGTAAAGCAAAATAAGTAGAGGGAGATTTTTTATAAAGATAATTCTACAATACTATTGACAAGTAGTGCAGGTGGCTTTGACTTGAGCAGTGACTGTTGATCAGGTGGGGGTGCAGCTCTGAAGAGGAGGCAGGAACTGTGTTCACCCTGGACAGGGGCTAGGCAGAAGCATGGGCGGAAGTGGCAGTGCTGGCCCTGCAGGAAGATTCGGAGCATCTTCTGCTTTGTCATCAACAGGCTGCTGAGGATGCCATGGCTTTCGCCTGCAAGCGCGCGAGAGCGTATCTGAAGACCGGAGCCAAGTTCTGGTGGATCATACCTGGGTCTCCTGCATTGCAGGCAGATTCTTTACTGTCTGAGCCCCCTGGGAAGCTGCAAGATGGACAATATAGTGTGTGTGTTAGTGGCTCAGTCGCTCCAACTCTTTGCAATCCCATCGACTGTAGCCCACCAGGCTCTTCTGTCCACAGGATTCTTAAGAATACTGGAGTGGGTTGCCATTTCCTTCTCCAGGGGATCGTTCTGACCCAGGGATTGAACTCGGGTATCCTGCATATTCATTACCATCTGAGCCACCGGATGGACAATACACTCATCCAGATAAAAATATGGGGAGAGATCTCGGAGGAGAAAGTCTTGAATCACCTTCAGCATCCTAGTGGGGAAGATGATGAGAGTGTGGGCTGTGCCAGAAGTCGGAGGAGAAGGCCAAGGGAATGTTGGTAGAGCAAGTCTGGCAGGTAGAGAAAAGCCAGTTGTCCTGAAGGGGGGTTGACGTTTACAGCTGTTGGACTGCACTCTGTTAGTAAGAATGGGTTGATGGGAGTAAGAATGGGAGGAAACAGAAACAGCTCCTCATTTTCTCTATTCTGTTTTTATATGTATTTTTCTTTCGCTCATGTAACAGTCTCCCCTGGCCTTCCCTGGTGGCTGAGATGGTAAAGAATTCACCCACAATGTGGGAAACCTGGGTTCCCTCCTTGGGTTGGAAAGATCCCCTGGAGTAACCCACTCCAGTATTCTTGCCTGGAAAATTCCATGGACAGAGGAACCTGGCAGGCTACAGTCCATTGAGTCCCAAAGAGTTGGTCAGGACTGAGCGACTAAGCACAAACACAGTCTCCCTTAGGGTCAGTGATTGGTGACCTTGATATGCGTGTAGATTGTCAAATGTATTCGGTTCATAAAAAATAAAACTTTTGTTTGAGAAATGCTCTCACAAGGGAAACAGGACTTAATCAAAACTTTTTTCAGTTTATTTTTGTAAGTTTGCAGTGTTTTGAAATGTTGGGCAAAGCCTTGTATTTTGCTGTTACCATGTGACTGGATTGTTTTCTGGAATTTTGAAGACTTGGGATCACAATCTTCCAACTTTAGACGTGCAGTGGAAGGTACTACTTGGATGTAGTGGGTGTAGAATGTAGGAATGAGGCTGCTTTGCATAAGACTGGGAAAAACCAAAAGACGGATGGACATGCAACATGGAGGGAATATATTTTGGAACTTGAATACTTCCAAATACCTCCTTTTGTGGCATGTTGTCTTGTGCACTCTGTATAACCTGTCAGGTGTGTTTATTTAGACAACCCATTCCAAACAGATACGGGGTAATAATATTTAAGCATTTTGAGTGGGAGGAAGTGGGTTGAGGAGGCAGCAAAGATACAATCTTACAATAACCCTCTCTTAGCTCCTTCCTTGGTGGCTCAGACAGTAAATACAGGAGACCTACATTCGATCCCTGGGTTGGGAAGATTCCCTGGAGGAGGACATAGCAACCCACTTCAGTCTTCTTGCCTGAAGAATCCCCATGGACAGAGGAACCAGGCGGGCTACCGTTGGGTTCGGGAAGAGTCGGATGCGACTGAGTGACTAAGCGCAATGCTGATGCTAAAGGACAAAGCAGTTTGAACAGGGAATCATGGAGTACACTTTACTAACGTAATATTCTCAACACAATAGAGAGGTTAAGAGAATAGCATCAAAGAGAGAATCTACCAAGAGCCTTAAGAAAGGGAAAAGCATATCAGAGCCACAAAGTTCCTTCTAGGTCACCGGGGTAGTAGATCTGATTAGGGCTTGAGGTCAAAATCAAAGGTGTAACAAGTGTTCATTTCCCTTGAAAAACAAAGACCTAAAAAACCTTCCTTTAAAAAAAATATTCTTTGTTCAGATGACCAAAGCCCCTGTGTGTTAATGAAATAATCATAAATAAATTTCTTTTGAAACGGAAAAAATTCATCATAATTTCGTGATTTAAAACATGAGTATTTTTTTGAGATTATTAGGAAATAAGAACCAAAAATCATGTAGACTTCAGAAGGAATTGAAACCAAGCAAATATGATTACTTTAAAAAAAAAAGTCTTAGGGTCCCATTGAGAATGGTCCCCTCTCCAGGGGGCAGCAGAGACGCCCAAAAGAAGACGAAGATCTCGGCGACCCGAGAGAGGACGAGTTGGTCGGGGCAGGGCCGGCGCTGGGAGCAGAACTGCTGCCCGAGGGACGGGTTGGAGGAGCGGTGGGGGACCGCGGCCGGAAAAAGAGGCAAAGAGGTGACTTCTCAGATAAGCTTTCAGAGGCGACGCTCTCCGCCCGCCCGCCCGTCCGGAGGCGGGGTGGCAGCCCGATTAAAGCAGCAGCCGGCCTGGAAGGAAGGAAGAAGCGAGGGAGGGACGGGAACAGTAGGAGGAGGAGCAGCGAGCTGGGCTGCAGCGACCGGAGGAGGAGCGGCCCCGGCGAGGCCACGTTTCGTTTTTTTTATTTTCCACCGAAATAGTTCTCGCAGGCTCTCCGGGAGGACAGATCGCGCCGAAGCCCAGGGACCCCGACCTTCCAGGTGACAGCCGGTCACCCTGGTAGGAATCAGCTCCGCCCCAAGTCACCCCCTCCCGCCCGCCCACAGCCGGTTCCCCGCCCAGCCTCCCCGTGCCCGCCCGCGGCGAGCGGCGGCCGCAGCGGCTCTGCAGCGCCGGAAAGGGCGGGAGGGCCCTCGGACCCCGCCGAGCCGCGGACGAGGAACGCGGAGGTCTGACCCCACGCGCGAGCCCGAGAAAGGAGGATGGCGATTTGACTCGCCCTCTTCAGCCAGTCCTGCTGCCCGGCGCTGCCCCGGTGCCCGCCACCAAAGCCCGGGAGCCGCGCCCGGAGAAGTGCCGCATGGGGCAGGGCCGCTAGGGCGCGGAGTTCGGGGTCTCGCCGAGTAGGGCGCACGGCCCGGCGCAGCAGTTGGCACGGTTTCGGCGGCGCCTTCAACGCGAGAACTGGGGGGGTGGGGGGCGCGGCGGGCCTCTCCCCCCGCCTCCGTGCCCTCCTCGGCAGGAGTGAGTTATGGAGCCCCCCAGCTGCATTCAGGATGAGCCGTTCCCGCACCCCCTGGAGCCCGAGCCTGGCGCCCCGGCGCAGCCTGGCCCCGGGAAGCCGAGCGACAAAAGGTTCCGGCTGTGGTACGTAGGGGGGTCGTGCCTGGACCGCAGGACCACGCTACCCATGCTGCCCTGGCTCATGGCCGAGATCCGCCGGCGCAGCCAGAAGCCCGAGGCGGGCGGCTGCGGGGCGCCGGCGGCCCGCGAGGTGCTTCTGGTGCTCAGCGCGCCCTTCCTGCGCTGCGTCCCCGCGCCGGGCGCCGGGGCCACTGGGGGCTCCGGCCCGACGGCCGCGCAGCCCAACCCGGCCGTGTTCATCTTCGAGCACAAGGCGCAACACATCTCGCGCTTCATCCACAACAGCCAGGACCTCACCTACTTTGCCTACCTGATCAAGGCGCAGCCCGACGACCCGGAGTCGCAGATGGCCTGCCACGTTTTCCGCGCTGCAGACCCCAATCAGGCAAGAGCGCGCGGCTCCGAGGCCCCGGGGATGGTCCGACGCACCCGGGAGGAGTGGCGGGGCTGCGGGCGCCGGTACCCCAGGTTAAGGAAGGGCTCTGGCCCCGCTGCTGGCGCGCGCCCTCCACGTGGCGCACTTGAGCGCAGCTGGTCCCGCTCCTCGGACCCCGAGTCCGGGAGCTGGCGTTGGGGTGCGGATGGGGCGGCGGGAGCCGATGACCCGCAGGCATGAGGACGAGAGAGGGAGGCTGAATGGCTTCGAGAAGGCGGAGGAGCTAGGACAATGCGGGGAGCAGTCACGTCCTGGCAGGATCCCGTCTTGGGGTGTGACTGGAGAGAAGGCATGCCCGGCCTTGGTCGAGTGTGTGAGTGCGTGCAGGTGTGTGTTTGAATGTACGCGGGAGAGGGTTGGGTTCCTAAAGGCCCCCCTCACCCCACCCTGGCTCTTGGTCGAGTCCTGTACCTTAGCCCCTTGATGGTTACATCTTCGTCACAATAACACCTGCGGGTCTCCGACGTGGGAAGATGTTTCAGAGCCGGACTTAGGGAGAAGTTACTAGACATTGTCAGATAGTCAGCAAAATACGAACCTGCGTTTGGATGTTGAGCGGAAAGGCTGCTTCTGCTTCTTCTTCTTCTTCTTCCTTTTTTTTTTTTTTTTTTGCCGTTTTTTACACACTAATTGGAGACAGAATCAATACCCACTTGGGTGATTTAAAAATCAGTGTCTTAGAAGAGGCGAAAAATCTCTTTTCTAATATAATGTCTCTAGAGTTTACGAAATCGAGGTGCCTGGTACCAAACAGTACGTTTTTACTTCCTTAAGAAACGGACACAGTCCTTTTTTTCTTCTGGAGAGAGATAGTTACACAGTTTTTACCACATTTTGGTTGTGTCTTGAAAAACAGCACCCCCTGCCCCCCTTTTTAAACAAATGTGTAAGGAGGCTTCTTTTTTTTTTTTTGTACCATGTCAAAAGTCCCCGAGATGCTGTCATTTTTGAGTTATTTGTTTGGGCAAAGTACTTTAGATTCTTTGGGAAAATAGTGATGTCTAAATATAAATCAATAAAGTCTCAGTTGTACTCTGTGGCCAGTTTCTTTAGCAGCTAGCCAATTAATAGTCAGATGAGAAAAACATTCTATAAGCAAGGCTTTAAGTTTTGAAAATTCATATGATACTAGAATATATGAATTTTCAAAAATTAAAGTATCTAGTATCTGTAACAGAGAAGGCAATGGCAACCCACTCCAGTATTCTTGCCTGGAGAATCCCAGGGACAGAGGCGCCTGGTGGGCTGCCCTCTATGGGGTCGCACAGAGTCGGACCAGACTCAAGCAACTTAGGAACAGCAGCAGTATCTGTAACAGAAAGACTGTCTAATAGCTTTCCACAGAAGGCCCATAGTTCAGCTGAAGAAAATAAAAGTTCAATATCTTTGATTCCATCAGTTACTTTGTAAGCTAGTTTAATACGCTCAGAACTCCCAGTGTGAAGAGAGCGATTTTGATTTATGGAACCTCTGTTACATTATGGTAAAATACCTTATTACAGATGATCTCAGAATCCTAACTATGATTAAAATGAATTTCATTTCCTACTTATCTGTTCAAAATTTATTTTTAGCTGTCAGCTATGTTGAAGTTGGAGGGCAACATGTTCTTTATTTCCACTGTTGTAGTACTGTATTTATCACTATCTTTATTGTTTTAAGATTTTTGGGTTCTGTGAGTAAGATGGAAGTAGTGGCATTTTTCTAGGACTTTAAGGAACATTTCAAGATTCTTGATGGTTCTTTTCTTCAGGTCTGAAGCATGACACATCATTGCTAATTTCACTGATGGTCAAAGTTTCTTTCTGTGTTATAGCACCTTAAATTCTCAACAGTAGCTATTGAGTTTTCCCTGGACTTCAGTTAAAATATCCCATTTTATTTACCTTCCTTTTTGTATTTAGATTTGAGAGGCTGAACGTGCTGTCACTTTACAAATAATAGCATGTGTAAGCTTCTGTACCCGCTATGTAGGAGCAGTGGAAGCCAAATGGCTTTTTGATAAAAGAAGAAACAAATTTTTCCTGTTTATTGTCATTTCCTAGTTGAGTCTTTGATCTAAAAATGTAGATTACTATTTGCCCCAAACCTAGAGGGCCCCTGGCAGAGGATCATTAATTTGAAAGGCCAGATGTTGTCTACTTAAGAATTATCTCCAGCCATAAATCAGGGCTGGGAGGATGGTTGACTGAGGTCCATGGAGGACTAAGGAGGGAAGTTCTTTCTCAAGGTACTGCTCAGCTCCAGATGGAAATTACATTAACAGAATATAAGCTCAGTGTTGACCAAACTTCTGATTTCTCAAGAGAAAATGGAAATTTGGACTTTTACATATGATTCCACATTTTTTAAAGTATTAGCAAGTATTTTAAACATTTAAGGATCCTATCTGGGCTAAACAAAACACATTGAAGTTTGGCTTCAGAGATCTGAGGGTGGCCACTTTTGATCTTGCGCATAAATATTTGCTGAGTGGCCAAGTGCAGTCATTAGATACTGTGTGCTCTTTGTCACATTTCCTTTTGAAATAGTGAGGAGAGTTAGAATATTTGGAAGGGAGAATTTATAAGTCAGATTCCCAGTAGTGATGATTCCACAGTTGAACTTGTTTGAGGATGAATTCATCACATTATTTCCATCCAGCAGTATACCTCATATAGCGTAGAATCTCTGGATTTTTCTGAGCACCTATGAAATGAGAAGAAAGAAAATTTGCTGTTTGCTTTGCCACTGAATTCTACATTTGAAGCAGAGACTTATTTGTTCTTGTTTAGCCGCTAAATCATATCTGACTCTTTTGCGACCCGTGGACTGTAGCCTGCCAGGCTTCTCTGTCCATGGGATTTACCAGGCAAGACTACTGTAGTGGGTTGCCATTTCTTTCTCCAGGGGATCTTCCCAGCCCAGGGACTGAACCTGCATCTCCTGCATTGACAGGCGAATTCTTTACCACTAAGCCATCAGGAAGCCCCAGAGAATTACTTAGTTGGACTTTAAGAGTATGGCTAAATCTCCTAAGTATTTTCTACAGTCCCTGAACAAAATATGGAAGGTAGCCTGGAGCAGAAGTCCTGCAAACATCCCCAAGTAAACTAGCCTCTGCTTTGTCTTTCTTGCCTGTCCCTTTTCTGAAACAGACCTGTCTGTTGGATGCCCATATAACTTATTGTTTAATGCAGGACAATTTTATGAGAAAGGAGGTGTCGTTAAACTTACACTGGCATAACAACTATAAAACTGGACTGTTGAGGGCAAACAGGAACATAGATGACCATAAATAAATGGAAAAGTTTGTGTTTCTGCCAAGTCATGGAAATGGAGGATATAGTTTCTGTATATAAAATGATGACGTGGCTGATTCATGTCAATGTATGGCAGAACCAATATAGTACTGTGAAATGGAATAAAACATTAAACAAACAAAATAATAAAATGATGACATTTTGCAGCATATTTACTCACACATCTTTTGGGGGGTGGATCTCTTTTTGAGGGTGACCTCAAAGATGGGAGTGCTGTGTGTATGTGAGTAGCTTGGGTCTGTTGTGGGGAGTTGCCATAGTGATGTGCCCTCTGGCTCCACACCTTCCTGGTGGGTAAGAGTTAGCCTAAGGATGCTAAACTTTAGCCTGGAGGAGTGCTCTGCCATAATGCTGTGATGCAGGCTATTTCTCCCAGGTGCGAAGAGAGGTGTGGGTTGGGAGCAAGTGAACTAGTTCCAGTTTAAATATATGCCAATACAGATTGCTTCCCATTTATTCAAGCCTGTGTAGTCTTGCATGGGAGGAATGTCAGTCAGCACACATCAGCCAAGGTTGGGTATTTGAAAAGTGCTTAACTCTGCATAACTTAAAAAACAGTTGCACTGGCATAAATTGAGTCATAGACTTAAAACTGGTTGGAGAAACCAAGAATCTCTGATTCTATACCTAAAATCTTGGGAAGGTCACTAATATTCTTCAAAGTACTTGCGTTTATCTACTTTCAGAAAGAGCCTGAATGTAGCATTCAGAAAATACTACATATTTAGCATTATCTCCATATCCCCATGAAAAAGCAGAACTTGTTTTATGTTATATATATATTTTTATTTTAAAAATAAGAATTGTTAGTGTTTAGTACTCTTGCCTGGAAAAGAAGCCTGGTAGGCTGCAGTCCATGGGGTCACTAAGAGTCGGACATTACTGAGCGACTTCACTTTCACTTTTCACTTTAATTTTTCACTTTCATGCATTGGAGAAGGAAATGGCAACCCACTCCAGTGTTCTTGCCTGGAGAATTCCAGGGACGGGGGAGCCTGGTGGGCTGCCCTCAATGGGGTCACACAGAGTTGGACACGACTGAAGCGACTTAGCAGCAGCAGCAGCATAACACTTGTTAGAGATTACATGTGTTATCATTTGCTTGAAACTCAACAGCATATGTTTCAGATTATAGAATGAGTAGTCATTTAAAACACAAAAACCTGATTGCTGTAATTTTCATTGATTTCATTTGTGTATATATTCCTTGACGATCACAAGAATGTACTTTCAAAGAGATTTTACAAATTGTGTTCTTAAAATTAAAAAGTGAACTCTAAGCCTGTGGGTCTGTTGCTTCTTTTAAAATGTTTAGTATTTTCTGAACTTTGCTCAGATAACCAGTTTTCCCCCATATATTTTCAAAAGTACATTTTTATTGTTGTCAGAGTTGAGGATCAGTGGTTCTGGGAATATACAAGCAAGGAAACCAAAGAAATAGAAATCTTGAAAATTTCACATCTCTCTCTATGCTTTCCAAGTACTTTGTGCTATTCTAGACAGGTAGTCTAGTCACTTTTTCTGTTTTCTCCCTTTCTAATCTGAGGTGGATCTAATCTGCCTTGGCTTTGTGGTAGGATTGTGACTACCATATCTAGGGGAAAGGTAAAAATGTATACCCCAGAGACTCTCACTTGTGAATGGCATGTTATAGTGAAGATGGTGGTGTTTGGTATCAAGGCTTGTTTATCATAAACCAGAGGTTCTCAAACTTGAGTGTGTGTCAGAATCACCTGGTGAGCTTGTTCCAACAGACTGGTGGCCCCCACCCTCAGTTTCTGATGTTATCAAGTTCTCTGATGATGTTCAGACTCTGGTCTGGGGACCACAGTTTGAGACCCACTGCCCTCAGTGATTCTGTTCATCTGGTTGGGTATATAATCCTTTCTATTCTCTTGGTTATTTTTGCAGCTGTTCTCAAACTTGCAAGTTCAGGGTGAGTGTGGGGAGGAATAATATCTACAGAAGATTTTTAAGAAGCTCTTCATTTTATGGCTTAATAGCTTTGCATAGTTTCTTTGCTGCTGCGGCTGCTGCATTGCTTCAGTCGTGTCTGCGACCCCATAGACGGCAGCCCACCAGGCTCCCCCGTCCCTGGGATTCTCCAGGCAAGAACACTGGAGTGGGTTGCCATTTCTAGATAGACAGTATTCTGCCAGACATGCTGATACTAGCCATATGTTTAATGAAAACATTACCGTTCAAGCCAAAGTTTTAGGTTCTTCAGATGGCATAATCAGTTTATAAGGAATATATTCTAATGTTCAATTATGAGAAATCTTTGAAAAAAATCAAAGCTTTATTTATTTGAATCTGCAGAACTAACATGTGAAACATCAGTATGTGTAATATACTGTCTAGTAAGAAAAAAAAATCAGGCAAGAAGAAACAGAATTGACAGTTTGGTGAAAAAGAGTATGACTACTCTGAGTGAGTATTGCCAACTTTTCTTTTCTCTCCTCCTCCTTCTTTTTCTTTTTTCGATCTCACGGCTTTTGTTTGTTTTGTTAAAATCGTCTAGACAGTGATTTTAGTTAGACGCCCATTTCTTTTGGGCTGTGTTGCCATGTTGTGGAGGCTTCCCAGGTGGCGCTAGTGGTAAAGAACTCGCCAGCCAATGTAGGAAGCACAGTCCTGGGTTGCGAAGATCCCCTGGGGAAGGGCATGGCAACCTGCTCCAGTATTCTTGCCTGGAGAATCCCCATGGACAGAGGAGCCTGGTGGGCCAGAGTCCATGCAGTCGCACAGAGTTGCACACGACTGAAGCAACCTACTGTGTGCCTCCACATGCCATGTTTTTACTGAGATATATCCCCCTGTAAAATGAGGGACAGACCAATTATAAACTAATTTTGTAGTACATTCAGAATTATTGACCGGATAAAAGATTTTGCTTGAATTATGGTCTATATAAAATATTAACACAAATTTAGTAATTCATTGGGAGGCATCAACTAAGCATGCCGTTGGCTTGTTACTTTAAGGGTGTATTATGATTACTAACATACACCATAGTATGTCTATCTAAATAGCTTTTTAATGCTTAAAAGCTAACCTTTGCGGAGCTCTTGCTGGATGATATTACTGCCCTTAGTGCTTGTCCTAGGTTATCACATTTTATCTTTGCAATAACAGTGTAAAGTATGTATCAATCTCCCTCCCATTTTACAGATGAAAAACTGAGCTAAAGAAAGTTTAAATATTTCCCTAAAGACACAAAGCTTGTAATGGTAGAAGCAGTTTTCAGTCTGTGTGAATAGTTCTCTTATCTGCTACTCTAAAAATCTGATTTTACTTGTCAGTGATAGCAAACTTTATGCTATCACTTTTTCCCCATTTAAAAAAATATATAGTTTTATTTTATTTTGTTTTCCAGTTTTATTGTATAATTAACAAGCAAAAGTGAAAGTGTGTTAGTCGCTAGTTGTGTCTGACTCTTTGTAACCCCATGGACTGTAGCCTGCCTGGCTTCTCTGTCCATGGAATTCTCCACGCAAGAATCCTACACTGAGTGAGTTGCCATTCCCTTCTCCAGGAGATCTTCCAGACCCAGAGATCAAACCAGGTCTTCTGCATTGGAGGCAGATTCTTTGCCGTCAAAAATTGTACATATTTAAAGGTATAATGTAGTGTTTTGATATACATATCAAATGGAAGGATTACCACATCAAGCTAATTAACATATCCATCAACTCAGATAGGTATTGTTTTCTCTGTGTGTGTATGGTGAGAAAATTTAAGATCTACTCTTTTGGCAAATTTCAAGTATACAATATAGTATTATTAACTGTAGTCACCATGCTCTCTATTAAATCTTCAGAACTTTCTCATCCTGCATAATTGAAGTTTGTTTCCTTTGACCAACATCTCCCCATGTCTCCCATCCCCCAGCCTTTGGCAACCACTGTTTTACTCTCTGCATTTATGAGTCTGACTTTTTTTAAATTCCATGTATAAGTGAGATCATGCAGTGTTTGTCCACTCCCCACCCCCAACCTCTTTTTAATTAAAAGTCTCCATATTTAAATGTATTCATTAAATTTGTAAAATAATAATGAAATGCTGAATGCATGCTTGGATATAGTTTTGCCAGTGTGTATTTTTGTTTTAATGGAGAATGAAAAGTTGTATAGTTGTATGATTTGTTAGACTGCTGAAGCTGAAGTCTAGTCTTTTACATTGTGTCTTTAGGAGTGGAGGGAAGTAAACTGTGAGTCTTGTTTGCAACCTTTGTAACTACTTTGACCTGAAGTGTTACTCGCTCAGTCATGTACTACTCTTTGCGAACCCATTAGGGGGCCGTCTGTGGGGTGGCACAGAGTCAGATAAGACTGAAGCAATTTAGCAGTAGCAGTAAGCAAGATTGTAGCCCACCAGGCTCCTCTGTCCTTAGAATTCTATAGGCAAGAATACTGGAGTGGGTTGCCATTTCCTTCTCCACGGTTATCTTTCCAACCCAGGAATTGAACCTGGGTCTCCTGCACTGCAGGCAAATTCTTTACTGTCTGAGCTACTAGGGAAGCCCTGATAACAACTTTAGTTTAGAATAAAGATTCTTTAGGATATGTGTTTAAGAATGGGTACAACCATGCATTTGTTTTATTGACCCTTAAAGGATATAAATATTGTAAAGTATAACAAAGTAGAAAGTATGAATTATAAAAATGTATTGTAATACCAAAGTATATAATTATAAAGTGTGAAATTATAAAATATAAAAGTAGTGCATCTTACCATCATTATAAAACATATACAGAAAAGCAAAAAATATTGGTATCAAGTTGTGCTATTTTAATTACCTTGGGTTAAAGGGAAAGAATATGTAAATTTTAAGGTTACATTAATCCCAGTGACCTGAAGGGCTGATATATGGTTTTGCAGGAGTTCAAGTAGGGAAAGGTGGTTCAAAACAGCATTCATGGGTTCACAGTAACATCAGCCTGCTGAACCCATGCTATGGCAGCTAGTGCCATAGGCATGCGTTTGGGAAAATAACATCGTTCATCACATTGAATTTAGCTCATTAGTGTAATTGTTACTGGTTTTATACTTGTGTTCGTGGGTATTTTGTAAGTTGGCTTTGGTTTGAAAATTGTGTAAAAGCTAGAGCTGTAAGTATCTAAAGTTTATGTCTAGATTTTTGTGAACATGTTTAAAGTAACAGTAAAATAATTACATTAACATCGTAATTTATATTCAAAAGTATTCTAACAACCAAAGGTAAGTTCAGAAAACTCCTGGCTTAAACTTTCAGGTATTATTTCATATGACTCCAATCATCTATGATCCTATGACAGAGGGAAAAGTATGAGATTAAAATTTTGGTGGATTTAATTTCAGATAATCTTATCACAGGTGTTTGCAGCTCTACGAAAAAGATACAGAGGTATTCTTCTCCAAGTTACTGATCCCTTTTAAGTTTTATTTCTTGTAAGAGGTTGGGTTGGAAAGAGGATCTCCTAGTAATGGGATCTTCCTGGTTAAATATAGAAACCTAAATTTGCTGCTTCAGATCTTTTATTTTGTGGATGCCCTTAACTAGTTGGATAGTCCTCACTTTGGAACTCTTGAGAATTTTTACAGGAATTTCTATAATTGTCAGAGTCAGAACATGGAACTTTGTACTGTCAGTATTATATAACTTCTGAGTAGTTTGAAATCAATTTCAGATTGCAAGTCAAACAGTGTTTCTGGTTGAGCAAATCAAGTAATATTTTATATCTCACAATTGTATCTTCACTCACATTTTCCATAATAGGTTATACAATGTAGACAGATACATTTATGGCTTAGGGTTTTTCAAAGCAACAAGCAAATCTATCTTTTGGCCTCAGACAACTTCCAGTTTTTTCAATTCACCTCTTGCCCTGACTTCAGCCATTTAATTCTCATTAGCTAGGCAGCTCGAGGGATTTTCTTAAGTTTACCTGAAATTAAACTGATGGCTTTGCTGCTTGGTTCTGCAAGTATTTCTGTCCTTAGATTTCCAGTAACATATTCTTAATACCGGGCTTCCTAAGTGGTGCTAGTGGTAAACAACCTGCCTGCCAATGCAGGAGATGTAAGAGATGTGGGTGCGATCCCTGCGTCGGGAAGGCCTCCTGGAGGAGAGCATGGCAACCCACTCCAGGCAAAGCAAGGTGTCTTGCCTGCAGACTCCCATGCACAGAGGAGCCAGAGTGGGACAGGATTTAAGCAACTTAGCACGCATGCACATTCTTTACACCTGGTGGGATACCCCATTACTCTGTGCTGCATGCGCTGCATCCTCCGCTTTGGAGACTACCCAGTGTCTACTGTCGGACTCTCAAATATTGTGCATTGCCTGCTTGACTGAATTTCTTTCCACTTTTGGGAGCTAGTCTTCCCCCTTCTGAGGGATGATCTGGTTGTCTGGTCCTTACCCCTTCCTGTTGGTTCCCTCCAAAGCTGTTAGCCATTATTTACTGATTTTATTTTGGTTTTCATAGGGAATTTTGCTAAGATCTATTGGCAGGACATAGCCTAGTGGTGATAGGTAGTAGGCACGATCCCTCTATATTCACCCATAATTCTATATCTAATTTGAGGAAGGTTCAATAGGCTGAATTTAGAAAACTAGATTTCTGTCTAGTTTCTAACAGTACTGATAAAGCAAAATGAAAGTGCATGGTGTTATATTTTATTTTTCAACAGCCCTTTATATTTTGACTTCCCCCATTGATCCTTGATTCAAATGGCCAAATTGTTCTGTTAAAATAATAATGGCATTTGATAAAATTGCCTGCTCTATATTCCTTTAAAAAAAGTGTGTTAGTTATAGCAATAACTAATAACTAATATAATTAGTCAGTACCAATAACCAATAACCAATATGACATGTGGGATCTGGAAGTTAGTTGATATTAAACTTACATTTCTGTTGAAAGTTAGGGTGAAGATATGTTGAAATTATATTGTTCATTTTAATAACTGGAGTGTGAACATGACCAAATTAAATCTAGCTTAATTAATATATGAGGTAGTATTGAAATTCTTTGTAATAAAAGTATATTAAAAAAAATCT
>SJYC01043421.1:0-27728 GCA_006408675.1 Madoqua kirkii
CTTCTGCACAACAAAGGAAACTATAAGCAAGGTGAAAACACAGCCTTCTGAATGGGAGAAAACAAATGAAGGAACCGACAAACAACTAATCTCAAAAATATACAAGCAACTTATGCAGCTCAAGTCCAGAAAAATAAATGACCGAATCAAAAAAATGGGCCAAAGAACTAAATAGACATTTCTCCAAAGAAGACATATGGATGGCTAACAAACACACGAAAAGATGCTCAACATCACTCATTATCAGAGAAATGCAAATCAAAACCACAATGAGATACCATTTATACCAGTCAGAATGGCTGCGATCCTAAAGTCTACAAGCAATAAATGCTGGAGAGGCTGTGGAGAAAAGGGAACCCTCTTACACTGTTTGTGGGAATGCAAACTAGTACAGCCACTGTGGAGAACAGTGTGGAGATTCCTTAAAATATTGCTGCCTTATGACCCAGCAATCCCACTGCTGGGCATATACACCAAGGGAACATAATTGAAAGAGACACATGTACTTCAATGTTCATCGCAGCACTGTTTATAATAGCCAGGACATGGAAACAACCTAGATGTCCATCAGCAGATGAGTGGATAAGAAAGCTGTGGTACATATACACAGTGGAGTATTACTCAGCCATTAAAAAGAATACATGAATACATTTGAATCAGTTCTAATGAGGTGGATGAAACTGGAGCCTATTATATGGAGTGAAGTAAGCCAGAAAGAAAAACACCAATATGGTATATTAACACATATATATATAGAATTTAGAAAGATGGTAATGATAACCCTCTATGTGAGACAGCAAAAGAGACACAGATGTGTAGAACGGACTTTTGGACTCTGTGGGAGAGGGAGAGGGTGGGATGATTTGGAAGAATGGCATTGAAATATGTACACTATCAGGTAAGAAATGAATTGCCAGTCTGTGTTCGATACAGGATACAGGATGCTTGGGGCTGGTGCACGGGGATGATCCAGAGAGATGATGTGGGGTGAGAGGTGAGATTGGGGTTCAGGATTGCGAACTCATGTACACCCATGGCTGATTAATGTCAATGTATGGCAAAACCAATACAGTATTGTAAAGCAAAATAAAGTAAAAATAATAATAATTAAAAAACTAACAGCAAAATTGTAAAAGAATTATACCCCCCTCACAAAAATAAGAGTTAAAAATAAAAAATAAAAAGAAATGCTCTTATCAGGCCATTAAATGACATGGAGGAACCTTTAAACAAATATTACTAACTGAAAGGAGAGAGTCTGAAAAGACTACATAGCGTATGATTCCAAATCCATGGCATTCTGGAAGAAGTGAAACTATAGAATCAATTTAAATGTCAGAAGTTTCCAGGGGTTAGTGGGAGGGGAGAAACGAACTGCAGAACACAAAGGATTTTGAGGGCACTAAGACTACTCTGTATGAAACAAAAATGACAGATACATTTGGCTAAACCAACGGGCTATACAATACCACGAGTCAATCCCACTTTGGACTCTGAACTGCAGGTGCTATTTATGTGTCAATATAGGTTGTTAAATACAACACATGGTCCACTTTGGTGAGGGATTTTGATAATGGGGATTTCTATAAATGTATGGGGCAGGAGTTATACCAGAAAACTCTGTACTTTCTGCTCAGATTTATTGCAACCTAAAACTGCTCTAAAAATAAAATCTAATAAAAAGTATTAGAAAGGCAAAGAGTCTGTAACAGCCAAAATAATTTTGGGACAAATAAGCAAATACTGTGTTATTTCCAAATTTAGACTGGTTCCAAACAGGAAAAAGAGTATGTCAAGGCTGTATACTGTCACTCTGCTTATTTAATTTATATGCAGAGTACATCATGAGAAACGCTGGGCAGGAGGAAACACAAACTGGAATCAAGACTGCCTGGAGAAATATCAGTAACCTCAGATGTGCAGATGACACCATCCTTATGGCAGAAAGTGAAGAGGAGCTAAAAAGCCTCTTGATGAAAGTGAAAGAGGAGAGTGAAAAAGTTGGCTTAAAGCTCAACATTCAGAAAACTAAGATCATATGACAGACACCCTATGGGCACCAAGCCCCAGGTTTTTACTATCTGGCATTTTATAGGAAATGTTTGCTGACCCTTTCTCTAGCAAATCCTGTTAAAAATAGGTATTTTTATCTCCATTTAATAGATCAGAAAACTGAGTCAGTAATTTTCCTAAGGATGCAAGCCAGCAGTAGCAGCAGATCTGGATTTCCGAACCTCACGCCTTTTCTGAAGCCCACTTTGTAAATTTTTTATTGATGGCCCTTAAGTGTGTCCGTATTGCTCAGAGTGCCAGCTTCTTTCAGCATTTACATGCTTACTTGACACCTGCTTGTGAATATGTAGCTGCTGATACTTATAACCTGGGAATTGTATTTGAGTCCTAGTTTTCACTTCCCAAGGACAGTCCTCATGAAGGACAGTCCTCACTGAAGGAAGTCATCATGTTGATTCTGCTTTCAACACTGACTTTTTTTTTTTATATATAAATTTTTGGCTGCACTGGGCATGTGGGATCTTAGTTCCCTGAACAGGGATGGAACTGTGTCCTCTGCAGTGGAAGCCCAGAGCCAACCACTGGACTGCAAGGGAAGTCCAAAACTTGGTTTTTAGTGTGTCCATGTCTTTCCAAGACCACTGCCACCACCTGGGTCTAATTCTCGTCAGGTCTTTCTGGGACTATTAGACTCCTCTCAACTATTCTCCCGGCTCTACTCTTGCTCTCTTATCAGTCCCTTCTTCAATGGAAGCACAAACCAGACCAGATTCCCTTTGTGCTCAGAGTAATAGCCAAATTCTTCTCATGCAACCCTGCATGGCTCCGCCCCTTCATCTCCCCTCCCCCCTCCCCATCCCTGGCCGCCCCCTCAGTCTCCTCTCCACATGCTCCCTACATTTCAGTCATCCTTAGCCAAGTCCAACTGAGATCACTGCAGCGTCTTCGCAAGTGTGGTTTCCATTCTTAGCCATTCTCAGGTTTCAGTTCTTTGCTCGACTCGCAAATAACACATCCTCAGATTGGCCTCTGACAATGCTCTATCTAATAAAATTGGTAGATATCTCAATTTTTCACTTCTATCTCAGCCCTTTATTTGTTTTCCTTTTGGCATTTACACATTTAAAATTAATTTAAAAAACATTTTCTCTGAATACTGTCACTACCTCTAGAATGTAAGCTCCAAAGAGACAGCAATCTTGTGTGGTCATGGTTGTATCCCGAGATCTGCTGCTGCTGCTGCTAAGTCACTTCAGTCGTATCTGACTCTGTGCAACCCCAGAGATGGCAGCCTACCAGGCTCCCCTATCCCTGGGATTCTCCAGGCAAGAACACTGGAGTGGGTCGCCATTTCCTTCTCCAATGCATGAAAGTGAAAAGTGAAAGTGAAGTCACTCAATCAGAGACCCCATGGACTGCAGCCTACCAGGCTTCTCCGTCCATGGGATTTTCCAGGCAAGAGTACTGGAGTGGGGGGCCATTGCCTTCTCTGATCCTCGGATCTAGTCCTATAGTAAAAGTTCTTGCTAACAAGTTGAAATTAAGCAGAGCAAGAATTGGCCCCTACCCTCAAGGAATTTAAATCCACTGGTGAGAACTTAAAGTCTCCTGGCAGTAACATGTCATACTTGTTGCTTTTCCCTAACTTTAAGAAGTGTTGATTTTATTGGTTATGCAATATTATTTTTTCTATGAATACTTATAATTTTAAAGACATCATACTCCTTACAGTATTAAAGGTGGTTTAAGCAGATATTTTTGAAATAAGTAAAATTATCCAGTTTCTGAAAACAAAATTGTAAACTTATTTGAGATGGACCTTTCCCCTCCCATATCAAAACACAAGAATTTTAGTGAGGCTGCCAACGTGAAAACGTGAATGTTTGAATAACGTGAATCAAACCTTCAGGCACCTGGAAGATGATCAGCAAGAGTGGTGTTGTGAATACACCCTTGCAAGATTTGGATATATTTAGTTTCAGTTCAGATGTTATTTAGGCTTCTCCATGGAAATAAGGTCTCATTTGGAAGGCTATTTATTTTCAAAGTACTTTGAATGGCTTCTGTGTTTTACTCCCAAATCTAAAATAGACCTTTTAAACCTTATCCTTAAAGGGGCAGGGAAGTGCCTAAGAGGTGTCTCAAAAAAAAAATTCTTTTTTTAAGTCAAAAAGGTTAAGTGAATGAATGGCAAGAAGACACCAGGGTAACCAGGGATGGGAGAGAAAAAAAATATGGCCCATGTCCACAGTGAACTGTTGACCAGTAATAAAATATATGATTTGTATTCTGGATTTCTTTATTTGCTTAAATAGCATGCCCTTGTGACAGAGTGGTTTTTGGCTTGTCTGTTTACTTCCTTTGTATTCTTTTTATCTAATGTTTGTAATAAGAGCAGTTGATCGGTTAGTTTTAGTTTTCAGTGGCCACTGAGGCATGTACCAAGCTATGCATAAGGCAGTATTCATGCTTGGCAGTCGTATCTCCATGGATTGGGGGTCAACTTTAAAGAAAGAAAAAAATGACACAAGAAAAGATCTTATTTTTCCAGGAAAAATTAAAAGTGCCAAAGTTATTTACCTTTATAGAGACACCTGTCTCTTCTCTTCCTCAGAAAGGGCATATTCTCCTCATTCCTTCTTTGCCTTCAGGCATAATCTGTCCACCCATGAGCATCTCTGCATTGTTTTGAACGTTTGGTCCTTTGTATGGGGTAGGAGATGCCTCTGCTTCATTGATGGAGCCCTGTGTATTTATGAATGAGCATTTCTGTTTTGTCGTTTCCCTTTTTTTAAGTGATGGAGATGATCTTTGAAAGCCAACTCTTCATTAGTAGGCTTGGCTTGAAGACGTAGGTATTGCTGATGGTGCATTTATCTTTTCTTTTTCTATTCTTTTAGCTGGGGGATCTTAGTTCCCTGACCAGGGATTGAAACCATCCCCCCTGCAGTGGAAGTGCAGTGTCTTAGCCACTGGACCACCAGGGAAGTTGCTGAGGTGCCTTTTTTTCAAGACAGCACATGTAGCTGCTTATTATGGCAAAAGGCAAACATGTAAATAGTTTAATAGCAGGTTTGCCTATTTAGCGTGTTGTTTTTCTTTGCTCCCAGAGTGGAAGAAAAACTCACAAGCCTATTCTGAGGAAGGAGAGGCCATAATGTACATATTAAGCTTGAAGGCTGGTGCTTGTGGGCAGTGGATTCCTTTTACCCTGTTCACATTACCCCCATTTACTTAGGAACCAGGAAGATGGAGAGCTTCTGTGTGGATGTGGTTGTACCAATTTATTGTCTCTCTGGAGACCTTGTTTGCTGTGATCAGGCAGTGATTTTTTTTTTTTTTGAAAATGGAATCATTTCCAGACATTGACAGTGAGAACTGACATGTGTATGCCCTGTAATTTTTTCTTATCTGTTTACATTTTCCAGATGAATTATTTTTAAATGTCATGCTGTCACCATGAAAAGGAGTTAAAACAAATGGTCTGCAGATACTCAGATATCCCTAAATCAAGTGGAGACTTTGAATAGCTTACTAAAATTATTGACCTAAAAAAATGTTGAAAATGTCCTCAGTACCTGTTACTACAAAGGACTTTGTATATGTTTTCAGTTCAGAGGTCTTACTCTTAATGAACAAAGTGCTTGTCTAATGCAGGTAGGCTAAACGTGGGGAAAATCCCATCTTTGACTCAAATCATTCTCTATTTTGGACATGTTCACATATGATCTCTCTCAAAAGAAGTGACTATCTCCTACTGGAGTTTTTATTTGCTGTTTGGTGACTTTGCAAAGAAGAAAAGTTTATTGACTCTGCAGGTGTGACCATGTGGAACAGAGATAACAGACCTTCAACGAGAGAAGGCAGACTGGACCCAGGAAATTAAAGCTCTGGGCTCCACTCTTCTGTGATTAATCATGTAACACAAACACTCTGTTAATCTAGTTAGTTAGTTAGTGTTAGTCACTCAGTCATGTCCAACTCTTTGTGACCCCATGGACTGTAGCCCGCCAGGCTCCTCTGTCCATGGAATTCTCCAGGCAAGAATACTAGGTTGGGTTGCCATTCCCTTCTCCAGAGGATCTTCCCAGCCCAAGGATCGAACCCAGGTCTCCTGCACTGTAGGCAGATTCTTTACCATCTGAGCCCCCAGGGAAGCCCTCTGTTAATCTGGATCATGGCTTTACCTCTTGTTCTTTTGCTCATCATCCCATTCACTCATTTACATAGTCTCTCAACATCTGTTCATTTGTTCAGTTATCAGGGGAACTGAATGTTTCCTGTGTGCCTGACTGATCTATATAAAATATACACATTCTTTGCTTCATGTTTCTTAGAGTTTTGTGGATGAGTCAGAGAAAATTGTGAATAGCACATTGTAGTAGCTGAGTGCCTGGCCTCTGGAGTCTGATCACTGAGACTCAAAGCTCTACCATCATTGGGCTCCATGCTCTGGGGAAGTTCCTGCCTCTCTCTGTATCTTGGTCTCCTCATCTGTAATATGGAAAGCATAGCGTGGTTGTGAAAGTTAAATGAGTCCATTGATATAAACTGTTTAAAACAGTGCCACCTCAAAGTACTCTGTATATGTTAGTTGCTGCTGCTGCTACTGCTAAGTCGCTTCAGTTGTGTCCGACTCTGTGCAACCCCATAGATGGCAGCCCACCAGGCTTTCCCATCCCTGGGATTCTCCAGGGAAGAACATTGGAGTGGGTTGCCATTTCCTTCTCCAATGCATGACAGTAAAAAGTGAAAGGGAAGTCGCTCAGTCGTGTCTGACTCTTAGTGACCCCATGGACTGCAGCCTACCAGGCTCCTCCGTCCATGGATTTTCCAGGCAAGAATACTGGAGTGGGGTGCCGTTACGTGTCCACAAGTGTCCAATTTCGAAGGTGATAGAGTCTATGAAGGCAAAGACTGTGGTGCTATGAGGGAATAAAAGGAGGAAACTTTGACTGGGTTGTGAAGTAGATTTTCCAGTTCTCTTTTCCTAATCAAATCGTATAATTCTCTTAAGCTATCTTTCTCTCTGCCACTCAGCCCATGTGCTACAGAAGACTGGTCTCCTCTGCAGCTCTAGGATTTGTCCAGGAATCTGGTCCCTGGAGAAGGGAATGGCTCTCCGTCCCAGTATTCTTGCCTGGAGAATTCCATGGACAGAGGAGCCTCATGGGCTGCAGTCGATGGGGTCACAAAGAGTCAGACATGACTAAGCAACTAACACTGGTCCAAAGCCAATTTATAAGCTTGTACCTGGAGACCTAGTGGTCCCAGGGAATGCACCCGTTTGTGCCAGGGCAAGATGAGAGAATTTTTCTCCTCACATTTTGTGTGCAGAGTTAAAGCCTGGAACTGGAACTGCTGTTTCTCTGCCAGAGTAATGGTGATACAGAGGAAAGTGCTCTGGAGACATCTGGGAAAAATTGTCCCTGGACTCTGATAGGAACAAGCCTGATAACCACCGACTTAAGGATGATTTCCAAGTTTGCTGACTCTTTTTTTTTTTTTTTTTTTAATTTTTGGCCTTAACCCATGGCTTGTGGGACTTTATTTCTCTGACCAGGGATCACAGCTACGCCTCCTGCATTGGAAGGCAGAGTCTTAACCCTTGGACTACCAGGCTTGTCCCCTGACTTTTTTTTTTTAAACTAATGGGTGAGTTTGTTACCATTTACAGATGAGAAGAAGGCTGGTTGGAGGAATTGGGGAGAAATAGGTTTTAGGTCAGAAGTCCTATTTGTAAAATGAGAGGGCTGGAATGTTAGCAGTGATTTGCACACCTTTTCTTTTTCTGACCGAAGGTTCCTAAGAGGGTTGACATCCTTCCATCAGTATTTGTGATTTCTAGACCATTGGCAACCATTTTGACCAATACTGGGTCTGATCAGAATCTCAGTGGGGGTTATAAAGGGTGATCTGAAAATGTTTTTCAATCCAGTTGCACATAAGAACCTTGTGGGGAGTTTAAGAGAAATATACAGTCTACTAGATTCTTGGGCCCCTCTCCAGACATACTGCATCAGAATCTCTAGGGTGAGACTTGGAAAGCTATTTCAAAACTGCAACTGGGGAGCAGCCAGCTTGGCACTTACTGCAGCTTGGATTTGGGGAGCCTCTGCTTTAGGGGGTGCCAGGTCCCTTCCTGTATAGCAGGGTTCCCAAACCAGGAAGTAGACTGCACAGCAGAAGGTGAGGGCTGGGCTAATGACTGAAGCTGCTCCCCGTTGCTCGTATTATAGCTCTGCCTCCTGTCAGACCAGCAGCAACATAATAAATGTGATGCCCTTGAATCATCCTGAAACTCTCCCTTCTCCCTTAGGTCCTTGGAAAAATTGTTTTCCATGAAACCAGCGCCTGGTGCCAAAAAGACTGGGGATTATTGCTGTACTGGGTTTTATTTTTAAATTAATTAATTTTTAATTGGAAGATGCTTTACAATGTTATGTGGGTTTCTGCCATACATCAACATGAATAAGCCACAGGTATACATATGTCCCCTCCCTCTTGAACCTCCCTTCCATCTTGCACCCCATTCCCTGCTCTAGGTTGTCACAGAGCACCAAGTTTGAACTCCCGGTGTCGTACAGCAGATTCCCACAGGTTATCTATTTTATATATGGTAGTGTATATGTTTCAGTGGTACTCTCTCAGTTCATCCCATCATCTTCTCCCGCTGTGTTCACAAGTTTGTCCAGGGTTTTTGATGACAACTCCAGGAACTCACTTCAGTTAGCTTCAGCCCAGGAAATAGCATGTACCGTAGGGATGGCTTCAGCCCCAAATGCCTCAGCTGACATCAGGACACTGTTGCTTCTTGATACTACCTTCTGTCAAATTGTTATCATGGTTTCTGTCTAGAGTGAGTCAAACTCTGTGTCTGACTGCTGGCGATGTTGTGAGTATATTAACTGTTGCCAGATGCTTAGGTGTTTGATCGATGGTTATTAGAGCATCTGATACTGGAACAGCAGTTACAGTATCATTTCACGTATCAGTAGCTGGGCAATTCCATGAGAAATCGGGTGGCAGAGCAACCTCCCGTCCACAGGCTGTGCTCTCTAGTCACTGTGTGGACATTATTATCCATGCTCGGCCAAGTTAGAGGGTAGAATAGCAGTGGATGATGCCTGTCATCAACAATGAGAGGAGGGCTTGGAGAAGAAATGAGTCAAGGACACACTGGAGCACAATTAGGTGCTATGTTATAAGCAGTGGGGGGATGAGGCTTCCGGGAGTGGGTGAGCCCATGGGGAGGGTCCTGGCTCCAGAGCTGAGACAGGGCCCCCAAATGCAGAGATGCTCTGCAGGAAGCAATTTCTCTAATGAATGTAATTAAAGCTTTATTTATGGTCATTTGGGGCCGTACTGGCAGCCAGGCAGTTTGCCCAAGGCAGTAATGATTCTCTCAGCTTTGGAACACGATGCTTCAGGCATTTTGGGGGCGATTCAGCTCTAGTTTGCCACATCTCCGCCCCCCCTCCCCCCAACATCTACTGTCACAAGATTAGGAGTGGCAGAAGGAGAACATTTAATCCTAAAAGGAGGCAGCATATTAACTTTTCTACCTCCTAAGAGAGAGATTTCTACTTTAACTTCCCCAGGAGGAAAACAGGTTGTAAATATCCTAATCTTTGCTTTGCTTATTTGAGATGTTGGTAATTGTCTTAAGTGTCATATTAAACTTTAGAACATTGGACACATACATGTCTGTTCCTCTGGCTTCAGTGTGCTCCCCCTAATTGAGCTTGCTTTTATATTTAAGCATTTGTCCATTGGAGAAGAGCAGAAACAATAATGGTGTCAGTGAAGGGTTTTTAGAGCATGATTTGGGGCTATATGTTAGACAGTGGAAGCCGTGACAATTTCATAGCTGTCAGAGTTTTAGTTTTCTTGTCACCACCATTGTTATCAGGTCCAGCAAGGCCATTTACAAATATTGGTTGAGGCTAATCAAGTGTAAAATTAGTGAGTTAGCCACTGGGGATAAAAGGTTTATGAGATTTCTGCAGAAAGAGATAAACAGATAAACAGATATAGTAGCTTGTGTTGATTACCTGGGAAAGCTCCTCAGAGAATACACAATTGTTGGGCCTGTCTGTATCCCCTGATATGAGATGTGCAGTTAGTCTCCAGGAATGCAGAAATTTCAGGCCCTGGTTCCAGAATTTTAAAAATGGCAAATAATAAGAGAGAGGTTTTTTTTTTTTTTTAGAGGGTTGACATCCTTCCATCAGTATTTGTGATTTCTAGACCATTGGCAACCATTTTGACCAATACTGGGTCTGATCAGAATCTCAGCGGGGGTTATAAAGGGTGATCTGAAAATGTTTTTCAATCCAGTTGCACATAAGAACCTTGTGGGGAGTTTAAGAGAAATATACAGTCTACTAGATTCTTGGGCCCCTCTCCAGACATACTGCATCAGAATCTCTAGGGTGAGACTTGGAAAGCTATTTCAAAACTGCAACTGGGGAGCAGCCAGCTTGGCACTTACTGCAGCTTGGATTTGGGGAGCCTCTGCTTTAGGGGGTGCCAGGTCCCTTCCTGTATAGCAGGGTTCCCAAACCAGGAAGTAGACTGCACAGCAGAAGGTGAGGGCTGGGCTAATGACTGAAGCTGCTCCCCGTTGCTCGTATTATAGCTCTGCCTCCTGTCAGACCAGCAGCAACATAATAAATGTGATGCCCTTGAATCATCCTGAAACTCTCCCTTCTCCCTTAGGTCCTTGGAAAAATTGTTTTCCATGAAACCAGCGCCTGGTGCCAAAAAGACTGGGGATTATTGCTGTACTGGGTTTTATTTTTAAATTAATTAATTTTTAATTGGAAGATGCTTTACAATGTTATGTGGGTTTCTGCCATACATCAACATGAATAAGCCACAGGTATACATATGTCCCCTCCCTCTTGAACCTCCCTTCCATCTTGCACCCCATTCCCCTGCTCTAGGTTGTCACAGAGCACCAAGTTTGAACTCCCGGTGCCGTACAGCAGATTCCCACAGGTTATCTATTTTATATATGGTAGTGTATATGTTTCAGTGGTACTCTCTCAGTTCATCCCATCATCTTCTCCCGCTGTGTTCACAAGTTTGTCCAGGGTTTTTGATGACAACTCCAGGAACTCACTTCAGTTAGCTTCAGCCCAGGAAATAGCATGTACCGTAGGGATGGCTTCAGCCCCAAATGCCTCAGCTGACATCAGGACACTGTTGCTTCTTGATACTACCTTCTGTCAAATTGTTATCATGGTTTCTGTCTAGAGTGAGTCAAACTCTGTGTCTGACTGCTGGCGATGTTGTGAGTATATTAACTGTTGCCAGATGCTTAGGTGTTTGATCGATGGTTATTAGAGCATCTGATACTGGAACAGCAGTTACAGTATCATTTCACGTATCAGTAGCTGGGCAATTCCATGAGAAATCGGGTGGCAGAGCAACCTCCCGTCCACAGGCTGTGCTCTCTAGTCACTGTGTGGACATTATTATCCATGCTCGGCCAAGTTAGAGGGTAGAATAGCAGTGGATGATGCCTGTCATCAACAATGAGAGGAGGGCTTGGAGAAGAAATGAGTCAAGGACACACTGGAGCACAATTAGGTGCTATGTTATAAGCAGTGGGGGGATGAGGCTTCCGGGAGTGGGTGAGCCCATGGGGAGGGTCCTGGCTCCAGAGCTGAGACAGGGCCCCCAAATGCAGAGATGCTCTGCAGGAAGCAATTTCTCTAATGAATGTAATTAAAGCTTTATTTATGGTCATTTGGGGCCGTACTGGCAGCCAGGCAGTTTGCCCAAGGCAGTAATGATTCTCTCAGCTTTGGAACACGATGCTTCAGGCATTTTGGGGGCGATTCAGCTCTAGTTTGCCACATCTCCGCCCCCCCCTCCCCCCAACATCTACTGTCACAAGATTAGGAGTGGCAGAAGGAGAACATTTAATCCTAAAAGGAGGCAGCATATTAACTTTTCTACCTCCTAAGAGAGAGATTTCTACTTTAACTTCCCCAGGAGGAAAACAGGTTGTAAATATCCTAATCTTTGCTTTGCTTATTTGAGATGTTGGTAATTGTCTTAAGTGTCATATTAAACTTTAGAACATTGGACACATACATGTCTGTTCCTCTGGCTTCAGTGTGCTCCCCCTAATTGAGCTTGCTTTTATATTTAAGCATTTGTCCATTGGAGAAGAGCAGAAACAATAATGGTGTCAGTGAAGGGTTTTTAGAGCATGATTTGGGGCTATATGTTAGACAGTGGAAGCCGTGACAATTTCATAGCTGTCAGAGTTTTAGTTTTCTTGTCACCACCATTGTTATCAGGTCCAGCAAGGCCATTTACAAATATTGGTTGAGGCTAATCAAGTGTAAAATTAGTGAGTTAGCCACTGGGGATAAAAGGTTTATGAGATTTCTGCAGAAAGAGATAAACAGATAAACAGATATAGTAGCTTGTGTTGATTACCTGGGAAAGCTCCTCAGAGAATACACAATTGTTGGGCCTGTCTGTATCCCCTGATATGAGATGTGCAGTTAGTCTCCAGGAATGCAGAAATTTCAGGCCCTGGTTCCAGAATTTTAAAAATGGCAAATAATAAGAGAGAGGGTTTTTTTTTTTTTTTTGGATGCATTTATGTTCCTAATGAAATGTGACTGTTAATTTGAGACTTTTTAAAGTCAATACATCTATGTAGATGTAGCAGTGAAGAACTCAGTGATTAGGAAATTTTAATGACAGTGATTTTTTTTGGTCATTCTTAAATTTCTATAAAGAAGGTGGCATTTATGGGTTTAATCAAGTAAAAAATTGGTTTAAATGGCTTCATGGTGATTTCCAAGAGCATTTACATGCTCAGAAATGTAATCACGCCACTTTGAAAACATAGCTTGGTAGAGCTTCAAAGTGTATAGCACCTCGTACTTTTTGAAGCTGTAGTATTAAAGAGATTAATAGCCTCATTATATATGGAAATGGGAGCTCAAGACTGTATGGTAACAGAAATCCACAGACAGGCCTTCACTTGGAGTCCTTTCTGGAATGTGGTGAGGAACAAATAAACATTGTCTTTAAGTCTTTTTTGTTTTGAGCTATCACTTGCATTTCTTTTAGGCTATAATGTATTATAGATTCCAAGAGGTGTAAAAAACATTAAAAAAAAAAAGTCGTAGTAAGGTGATAATGAGCTCCTCATTGCTTTACTGCTTACTTTTTTTGGTACAGACACTCACTGGCCCCCAGACATTGAGCAGAGTTTTATTTCTGTGGAATCTTAGTTCCCCAACCAGCGATTGAACCTGGTCTCCTGGCAGTGGAAGCTCAGAATCTTAACCACTGGACTGCCAGGGAATTCCCAGACAGCAGAATTTTAGATGCATTCTTTTGTAAGCTAGCGACTTAAGAAATCACTGATGGTATTGATGGTGATGATGAAAAGTCATGTTGATTACTCATGGAAACACTCTGAGTGGGTGTGGCTTCATCTTCTAGAAGTGAGTGAAGTCGCTCAGTCGTGTCTGACTCTTTGCGACCCCGTGGACTGTAGCCCACCAGGCCCCTCCGTCCATGGAATTCTCCAGGCAAGAATACTGGAGTGGGTTGCCATTTCCTTCTCCAGGGGATCTTCTTGACCCAGGGATCGAACCTAGGTCTCCTGCATTGCAGGCAGATGCTTTAACCTCTGAGCCACCAGGGAAGCCCCCATCTTCTAGAATGCTAGTGTCTAATCCCTAAGACTCTAGTCATTGATGGGGTAAATTTGGTCTGACTGTTGACTTCAATCCTTGTTTCTCTCCTTTTTGATGCTTAACCCAGTTACTCTGAGAACACCCATGCTCCTTAATGTGGCTTCACTTCTGCCCCTTCCCCTGGCTCCCATGCTATACCCCAGCTCTGTCTTCCAGCCTCTCGAAACTTTTTGCCATTCCTCTTGCCCACCTGCCCTTTCACATCTCTATGTTCACAGACTGGTCTTTTTGTTGGGAATGTCCTCTCCTGGTAGTGTGGTGTCGTAATCATCACAAATGCTACTCAACTCATTTCTGCTCTAAAATCTTTGTGGTCAGTCCCCAGCCCCTAGGGCAAGGTTTCTTCTCCCTCTCTGGCTCCCACCCTTCTGTATGATGAAAGTTATCTTACATCGTTAGTGTTCTTTGCAAGCCCTTCTCCACTGCTAGTTTGTAAAGGCATTGAAGGTGGAGACAATGCCATTTTTTTACCTTTAGCATCTGACACAGTGACTCATATGTATTTCACATTCATTGTATGCTTTGTTGAAATGATTTCAACAACATATATACTTTTTGTTGTTGTTTGGAGTGATTCTTTCCTGAGTAGGACTGTGCTGTGTATCCATGTGTCTAAGAAGTGTGACAGTTGACCAGGGGCTTAGGGGTTTATGTTGTAATTGGATGAGAAAAGACACAAAGGAAAAACATTAAATAATGAAAGACAGCGAATAGTACTACTTTTATTTTACACAAAGAACGTGGAGAAAGCATTTAGGTCCTCCATAGAGAACTGGGTAAAAGATGTTATATTTTATACAGAAGAGGAGAGGTGAAATAGAGAGTGTGCATGTATTTTGGAGGAAGAAAAGCAAGGAAAAAAGAAGGTGCCAGAGCCCAGAGACCACAGGGAATGAGGAGAGCTAGCAAATTCTTTCAATCTTTTCCCTTTCTATAAAGTAGGAATAATATTTGTACCTCTCTCTCAGAATTATGAAAAAGAAAGAAGATGATTCTTGTAAAGCATGCAGCAAAATGCCTGCAACAGAGGAAAGGTTCTCATGATAGTAATCCATTATTATGATTGTGATTACAGTTGTGATGATTATTTTGGAGTGGCCAGGCATAAAAACACACCTTTATGGGGGAACCGAGAAAACTAAGCCAGACAATCTGTCAGAAATGCAGTTAGAGAAATAAAGGCAAGATAACAGGTCAGGGATCAGATGCAAGCGGGAATGAACACACTATCTGGTGTGGGGAAGGGAAGGCAGAGAAATGTGAAGGGCAGATGAGAAGGGAACACAAAGAACTGGTGTAAAGAAGACAGCCTTGAAGCTAAGCAGTGCTTGCCCCAGGCTGGTTAAAATAAAAACAGATCTACTTCCTGCTGGAATGGGAGCCCATCACTGAGCGTGCCCAGCCAGAGGGCCTGCTGGTAGGAGCAAGTGTCCCAGAGGAGTGAGCTGGTCATTAGGGGCACTTGTGGACAGTGGGGAGTTGCTGTAAGGGCAGATTGTGACAAAAGACAGTGGTTTGTTGAGACAAAAGATTGGCCAAAAGGTTTATTGGAAACGGGATCCCAGTTTAAGTTTACTTAGGGCTTTCTCTAGAGCTTCGCTGGTGGCTCAGTGGTAAAGGATCTGCCTGCCGATGCAGGAGATGCAGGTTTGATCCCTGGGTAGGAAAGACTCCCCCCCTCGGAGAAAGAAATGGCAACCCACTCTGGTGTTCTTGCCTAGAAAATCCCATGGACAGCAACCCAGGGCTCTCTGTTGACCTAGGTTTGAAAGGCAAGGTCTTGCAATCCAGAGATGCCATCTGTATCCTGAGCCCCAGGGGAGTCCTCCGCCATTGGTTTGGTCTTTCTCAAAATATTAGACAGCTCCTATGTCTGGTGTTTCAGCTTTGCAGTGGCGGTTTAGTCGCTAAGTCGTGTCCGACCTTTGTGACTGCATGAGCTGATGCCTACCAGGCTCCTCTGTCTGCCCATGGGATTCTCTAGGCAAGGATACTGGAGTGAGTTGCCATTTCCTTCTCCAGGGGATCTTCCCGACCCAGGAATCAAACCCAGTTTTCCTGCATTGCATGCAGATTCTTTTCAGCTTTAGTAGATCTTTATATTATTTTATTTTACTTTATGTTTTTAAGTATGAGCTAAAAAAGAGAAAGCCTTGTTTATTATGCTTGTGGAAATGTTGAAGATTATTGTCATGCAGTATAACCAAAACATTTCTACCTAAGGTGTATACAGAAGACTTAGAATATGTTTCCAACTTGCATGTTAATAAAAAATCACCTGAGGTGCTTGTTACACAATTTGTTTTCTAAGCCTCACCTCAGACCTACCTTATTTCTGGTGAAAGCATCTTGGAATGCATATTTATAAGCATCCCAAATATTTCTTCTGATCAAGCAACTTGGATAAATATTGCTTGTGACAAATGGAAGTCTTTTGAACTCCCCTGTCCTTGTAGGTCAGGGATTCTAGTTTTCATTTTTAAGTCATAGTCTGATTGTACTCTGATTCAGGCTTTCAGAAATCATGAGAAAGGTTTACTATGTTCTAGTTAGATGGGGAATTAAACCTAGTGGTTCTCAGCGGGGAGGGTAGTGGATTTTTATCCCCCAGGCAGCATTTGGTGATGTCTGGAGGCAGGTAACTCAGTGGTAAAAAATCCACCTGCCAGTGTGGGAGACGCAGGTTCAATCCTCTGAAGGAGGAAATGGCAACCCTGTCCAGTATTCTTGCCTGGAAGATTCCATGGACAGAGGAGCCCGGTGGGCTATAATCCATGGGGTTGCAAACAGTTAGACACAAGGAGCACGCATGGCGGGCTGTGGGTGCTATCTGTGTGTGTGTGTATGTGTGTGTGTTATATCACTTAGGTTGTATCTAACTCTTTCTGACCCCTTGGATTGTAGTCCACCAGGCTCCTCTGTCCATGGGATTCTCTAGGCACCCACAATCTACAGTGAACAAAACCTCCTCCCACAAAGAATTATCTCGTTGAAAATATCCATAGTGAGACTCTCTGGCTAACCCTTTAGGTCTGTCTGTATTAATTAAATTAAACTTAATTTAATTAAAGTCAATTAATTTAAGTCTTAAGTTGGGGTATAATATATATCTTCTTTGATCACCATCTATTTAAGATGTAGAACATTTCTCCATAAAAGAATATGTCACGTAAAAGTAAAGCCAAACACTTACTAGGCTTTGAGGTAGGTTCACCTCAAGGCCCTTGCTTTGTAGACGGATATGTTAATGGCAGTGGAGTCTTTTTTCCATTTTTTTTTTTACTAAATCATACCTCAAAGATTCCTTTAAAGCATTTATGAATTGGTTTGATTGTCAAGTCATCCTAAAATTTTACAATTTTTCTCCTTTGCCTTTATGGCTGTTTCTTCTGTACTTGATTTGATAGCAGTTTTTTGTTCAGGGACTCGCCTCAGTCCTTGTAAGACATCTTTTTTTCTTTTTTTTCATTTAGAAAAAATTTTATCAGTTTATATTGTAATTACTTGAATATGATTACAGTTGCAGCTATTGAATAGCTGTATAGTGAGTACAAACAGGATTGGGGATAAACACAACAGACTTACAAGATTTGACTAGGGGCATGGGTTAAATCTCTCACAGAGAAGGCAATGGCACCCCACTCCAGTACTCTTGCCTGGAAAATTGTATGGACGGAGGAGCCTGGTGGGCTGCAGTCCATGGAATTGCTAAGAGTCAGACAAGACTGAGCAACTTCACTTTCACTTTTCACTTTCATGCATTGGAGAAGGTAATAGCAATCCACTCCAGTCTTCTTGCCTAGAGAATCTCAGGGACGAGGGGGCCTGGTGGGCTGCTGTCTGTGGGGTCGCACAGAGTCGGACACGACTGAAGCGACTTAGCAGCTTAGCAAATGGGTAAGCTTTCCTACATGGAAGATGGGCCGGGGCTGTGGGCGCATGGGACTTGCATGTTTACAGAGGCACTGAAGGTAAGGGTGAATTCATTAACTTATTTATGGGAAGGTTGATTGAGAAAGGTCCTTCAGTTTTCAGTGAGTCATGTAGTTTGAAAAACAGGATGGGAGGGAGAGAAAACCAGATGTTTCGAACGTTTTGATTAATGACATGGAAACAGTCTTTCTCTAAATTAGAGAAATTTCTAATTTCTAATGTCTAATTTCTCTATATTAGACAATGAAAATTTAAATTGGGATTTTTCACCAGTTCATATTTTCTGAAAAGAATCTGAAGTAGATTAAAAAAGTAACCGTATATTTAATTAGGAAAAACAGGTGTTCATGTTTGCATTTTTCCTAGATAGTAGTTAATTTTCAAGGTAGAAAGAATAGTTTGGGATTAGATAGATGAATCTGACAAATGTAAAAGACTATATTTGAGTATATTTTCAATGTAATTATGTAAAGTACCTTACAGATATATTTCAAAAGCAAAATATATCTTTTAAAGATGTGTGCCTTTAGGTCAAATCATTGTAAACCCTGGGAAAAAGGACCAAGGACTTGCAGCCTCTTGTCAGGTCTTGCTTGTCTGTATTTGGAGTTAGCCTTGTACCAACATGCCAGATTCCACCCATAAATTCTATTGAAAAGTGGTCTGCCAATTTGAAGCTGCCTGTTGCTTAATAAAGTCTAGCAGCTTCTTTCTATATGTTTTCTGTAGAAGCTGAATACATATAGCAAGATAAAAGTCTGTGTTTAATTTTGGAAATGATAGTATCTTTTACTTAAAATCCTTGAGTTAAAAGTTGGAAGCAATTTTTGTATGAAGTTTTAAGTCCACATGAACAATGTTTTTATATCTTGTAGAAGTCTTATACAAATTTAAAATGGAATATCTATGCTAACATTGGTATCAATTTTAAAAACTAGAAAGTACCATATTAAATAATATAAGTAGATAGTTTAAGCTACACTTTGGAATAATAGATTATATACTTAAAAAATCACAATTGAGATTTATTTTATGATGTACTTTTAGAAATAACTGTATTTCACAAAATATTTCTTTTGTTTTCATTTTTGCATTATTTGTTGCTGGCAATTCCAAGTATCAGAATCCCCTTATGATTTTTTTCTTGTTTACATCATTAAATGAGCATCTTTTAAACAGAAGGAATTTTTTTTATCCCTGGTGGGGGCATAGGCATTATTATATTTATAATTAATACTGTTGCAAGAAAATTGAATAACTTGGTTTAAATATGTCTGAGTGGAACTCAATTATTTGGCAGTATTTGGGCGGGAAAACAGGAATTGGTGCACAGTCCAAATCTGAGTTTTAATTGTTTAATTGATTGTGTTGAAAATAAAAGTTATGATGTATGAAATGTATTACTTATTAGAGATTCTTAGGAAATTCGGATTTGAATAACCAACAAAATCTTGTAGCTAGCTTAACTCTAAGGATGCCTCTCTATGCTTAAGGATACTTGAAAACAAAAACTGGTCTACCTAAAAATCTTATTTATATTATTCATAAAGCAATGTAATATCAGATCTAATTAATTCAGAAGTCTTTCACTGTGACTAATTTATGGCAGGTACATTGGAGATGTGAATAATAAAACTTGTGCAAGCTGGTAAGAGTTTTAATACGTTTGAAAATAATTTTCTTGAAATTTTGCGTTTTTAATAGAGGAGACTGTAATTTACTAATGCCAGTATTTTCCTAATTCTCATTTTATGTGTTCATTAAACCTGTGTGTACTGAACTGGTACTTTTACATCATAGTGGTCACAGGTGCCATTCATTTCTTGTGCCTTTTCCCCTTGTTTTTTTTTCATTGTTTTGTGCTGTCAGATTTGCCATCTTTCCTCTAGAAGTGTACTTCATTTAATGCAATAACAATGTTCCTAAGACTCTGCATGTATCATATTTTAATATTCAGTTCAGTTCAGTCGCTCAGTCATGTCCGACTGTTTGCGACCCCGTGAATCACAGCACGCCAGGCCTCCCTGTCCATCACCAACTCATGTCCATCGAGTCCATGATGCCATCCAGCCATCTCATCCTCAGTCATCCCCTTCTTCTCCTGCCCCCAATCCCTCCCAGAATCAGAGTCTTTTCCAATGAGTCAACTCTTCACATGAAGTGGCCAAAGTACTGGAGTTTCAGCTTCAGCATCATTCCCCCCAAAGAAATCGCAGGACTGATCTCCTTCAGAATGGACTGGTTGGATCTCCTTGTAGTCCAAGGAATCTCAAGAGTCTTCTCCAACACCACAGTTCATAAGCATCAATTCTTCGGCGCTCAGCTTTCTTCACAGTCCACCTCTCACATCCATACATTCCTTTATAATTTCAGAAAGAATTGTCAAGCCCTTTAGTGCTAAACCTTTTGATAACACCCCTTGGCTATTTCTGTCATTTTTAACATATATATATATATGTTATATTTTTTCCTCCTGGGAAATTACAAATGAAAAAGATATTGGTAACTTTACCTTCTTCTGATATGTGTTCAGAACTCTGATTTATATCCTGAAACATAATTATGTGGCAATACACAGAGGATTGTGTATTGGAGTGAGCCAGGGGAGCTTACCCAGTTGTCTAGAGTTTTACTTGAGTCTTCACTACATAGGCATGAATAATTGAACTCAGTCTCCAGCCCCCTCCCCTCTCAGGCTATCACAAAGCCCCACCCCACCCTCGAATTATGTGACTGGTCTTTCTCATGAGTCTTCTTGTTGGGTTTACCACCCATCACCTTAGAAGTGTAAACTATTGAATAAGGACTGAAGGACTCACTGTGAATAACAAGGATACTCCTATCACTTGGGAAACTCCAGGGATTTAGAAGCCACACAAATTCTTATTACAAACTTTTTGATTCCCCCTGAAAGTATATGAGTAAATCACTTAACTTGTTTGAGTCTCAGTTTTCTTGTCTGTATAATGGAGGTAATAGGACTGTTATTAGAGAAGAAGCCAATTGCCTTACAGTGTCTACAAACAGGAGATACTCTATAAATAAATAGTAATCATTATTATGTGCACATTTGCACTGTAATCAAGTGCTGTTTTTAAGACAATAGATAATTTTTAATTGCTATGTGTAAACATACAGCTAGGTCTGTCTTTGTGTAATTTGTTTCCTATTTGTAATATATATATATGTATATATATATATATATAAGTATATATATATGTAATCTATGTTATTTATTTTATGTGTTATATTAAATATGTAAATATATTAATACTTATATAGCATGTTTTATATTATAATATAAACATATAGTTAGAAATACATATGAAAGTGAATGAAAGTGTTAGTCACTCAGTCATTTTCTGTGACCCCATGGACTGTAGTCCGCCAGACTCCTCTGTCCATGGAATTCTCTGGGCAAGAATACCGGGCAGGTTACCATTCCCTTCTTCAGGGGATCTTGCTGATCCAGGGATCAAACTTGGGTGTCCTGCATTGCAGGTGGTTTCTTTACCATCAGAGCCACCAAGGAATATATACTAGAATGCAACTTATATTGTCTGGAGTTACTCGGAATGTACTATTGTCTGCTCAGAAGTGGGGATCTGATTACCTTTTGTACCTCTTTCGTAGACTATTTGGAGTTTATGACCAAAATACCCAAATTAATATAGGAAAGCTCCGCATGTTCAAACTATGAGCATATGATATGAGCATATATTTAGGAAACTGAGCATACCTTTCTAAAACTTGTCACATTGATTGGCAAAGCTGAATTAAAATACCAATTTAAAAATGACTATCATTTCAAATCTTATTATTTGTAGCAGTAAAAATAATAACAATTGGTGATTTATAGAAAAATTATCTTTGTTTCACATTTTTCTAAGAACTATTAGGAAATCAGTCCTGAAAATTTATCAGAAGGACTGATGCTGAAGCTCCATTACTTTGGCCACTTGATGCAAAGAAATTGACTCCTTGGAAAAGACCTTGATGCTGGGAAAGACTGAATGCAGGAGGAGAAGGGGACCGCAGAGGTTGACATGGTTGGATAGCATCACCAACTCAATAGACATGAGTTGAGTGAGCAAGCTCCAGGAGTTGGTGATAGACAGGGAGGCCTGGTGTGCTGCAGTCTGTGAGGTCCCAAAGAGTTGGACATGACTGAGTGACTGAGCTGAAGAACTATTAATTAATTTTTTCTGATTAAATATTAATCTACATTCCTTTGGCTAACCTGTCTATAAAAGTTATTGCAAATTGCCAACAAGTAATTTTCACCAGCGAAACTGGTGGAGGTTAAACTATACCTTAAAATACTTCAGTCCTTCATATGTGTGTAAGGTAGAGTGAAGTAATTATCTGGATCACAGGAGATAATATTTTAGTTGTGGTTTTCTAGAAATGTCATATGAAAGTCCTTTTTCTGCTCATAAAGTGCCTGCTTCAAGCTTTCTATGTGGCCTGTGGTTTTAACTTGAGGAGGACCCCCAGGGCTATACTGTCTGGAGGTTAGACCCCTCACTAATTATCTTCAACTGGAGCAGCTGGTTTTATTTGATTTATATACAGGGATTCTATGAAAAAAAAAAATCTTTGAAAAAAAGAATTCATTTGAGCCCCCAATGCAGGCTCATTCAGAAATTGCTGGTCCAAGAGAATGTTTAAGGTTTAACATAGACTGAGCAACTGAGAATTGTAGTGGAGCATAACGGAGTAGAGGGAGGGAGAAACAATACTCAGGGCAGAGAACAGATTAGTTTTCTCTCCACACACCGCAGTGAAAATGGGAAGAAGGTAGTGTGATTGTTTGGAAGCCAACCATATGCTACTTGCTGGGATTATGCTGTACTCCTTTTTAGTTAAGATAAAATTTGCAGAAAATAAAGTGAACTGATTTTAAATAAAATGTATAATTCAGTAGCATTTAGTACATTCATAATGTGGTGCACCTATCACCTCTGTTTTCATCACTATGTTGTATATTAAAATTTTATTTATACTGATCTTCCTTCTTAAAACTTTCTTCTTTCTTACTGGGCATCCCTGGTGGCTCAGCTGGTAAAGAATGCCTGCAATGTGGAAGACCTGGGTTCGATTCCTGGGTTGGGAAGATTCACTGGAGAAAGGAAAGGCTACCCTCTCCAGTATTCTGGCCTAGAGAATTCCATGGACTGTGTAGTCCATGGGGTCGCAGAGTTGGACATGACTGAGCGACTTACACTTTCTTTCTTAAAAGCGCTAGGAAATGGCATCTAGTAAAGACTGTTAATAAAACAGAAGTGGACAGCTGGAACTGAGGAAAGGAGACGGAAGCTAATATGTAATTTACAGATGTTAATGTCGTGTTTATTCAGTGTCAGGGTTGATTCTTAGGCTTCCCAGCAGCAGAGCAATAAGGTACATCTGATAAGTAACCTAAAAGCAGAGAAAAATGACACTTCTCAGTGGAAACAGTCAACACTTGGTTCTAAATGAAATTTGTCATTTGAGACTTCATGTGACATTGGAGTGACTGCAGTTTTACAGTGGATACGGAAGCATTTTAAATGTGACTTTTTTGTGAAATAACCTTCAAAAAAAGCTAAAGGCACATTGTTATTCTGTGAGATGACGGTAGGAATTTAAGTACAGCAGAATCACATGTATTTGGCTTCCACTTACTTGATCTCCAATTAGTTCAGATACTTAAAAAAAAAAAAAAAAACAAAAAAAAAACCAACTAGAAAAAGGCCGAATGTGAGGCCTTAAGAAGACCTCTGTCAGTAGGTCAGAGGGGATGGGAGCCTGGTTGGGCCAGGAGTAGCTTTGTTGTTTTCTTTTTTGAAGATGCATTTGTTTATTTATTGTTCGTTGCCCTGGGTCTTTGTTGTTGTGTGTAGACTTTCTCTGGTTGTGGCGAGTGGGGGCTCCTCTTGGTTGCAGTGCGTGGGCCTCTCACTGCAGAGCTTCTCTTGTTGAGGAGCACCGGCTCTAGAGGCATGGGTTTCGCTAGTCCAGGCTCCGGGGCTCTAGGATGCTGGCTCAGTAGTGGTGTCCCATGGGCTTAGTTTCCCCGCAGCATGTGGAATCTTCCTAGATCAGGCATCGAACCCATGTCCTCTGCATTGGCAGGCAGATTCTTAACCACTAGACCACCAGGGAAGCCCAGAGGTAGGTTTTAAGTGAGTAGTAAAATATAGTTTCAAAGCTAAAAGTCTTTTTTTTTTCAATGAGGCATAGATGATATAAAGTATAAACCATGCTGTGCACAAATTTATACTACTACTGCACGTGCTTCCAGAGGTTACTTGTTTCAGCCAGTGGATGTGGTGCGTGGCAAACCTAGAAGTAATTGGGAGATATTATAGGCAAAAATTTCCTTATTTATATTTGGTAAATTTAAATTTATCACCAGCAGTGTAAACATGAAAGAATTAGAGTAGTTTTGATTGGTTCTATACACCTACTTTTAAGTTGCTTTCCTAAAGTTATGCTAATTTATAGTGCAACTAGGAGTTTGAATCCAGTTTCATTGAATATTTTTGTAAGCACCAAGTATGATCATTAAGACTTTTTTCTAATTTAATACCAAAAAAAAAAAAAGATTTAGAGGAGGAAACTAAAGGCCATGGTAACATAGTGACATCAGACATAAGTTATAAATTTTTTACTTCAATTTTATTAAAAAAAATTAAGTCTATAAAATGTGGAAGAAGCAATACCATGGACACAGTATCCCTTCATGTAAAGTCACCAGTTTTTAACATTTGGGGACCTTTATATTACTTCCTTTACTAAATACTGAACTATTTGAAAGTAAAATGTAGACATGGTATGTCAGCATGTATCTTTTAAAAACAAAGACATTTTTTAGTCATTGCACAACCACCCTATTGTCATTATAGCTAAGCCATTTAACACTGATATAATAAAGCTAACTGTACACAGTTTGTCTTCTGATTTTTTCAGTTGTCCCGGAAATGTCCTTTTCCGGTTTCCCATCCAAATTCAAGTAAGGAGCATACCTGGCATCTGGTAGTCATGCCTTTTAGTCTCCTTTAATCTAGAAAAGCCCCTGCTGCCTTTAATCTTTCGCAATATTGATGGTGTTGAAGAGAACAGGCTAGTTTTCATACAGAATGCCTCCAGTTTGGTTTTGTCAGATTGTATTTCCTGTTAGAGTCAGACTAAACATTGTAACTAGAATGTTGTATGAGTGAGACTGTGTTCTTTCCATTTCATTGCACCAAAGAGACATTCAATGTCTTTTGTTCTGTTTTTGGTGATGCTGCATTTGATAACTAACTTAGGTAGTATTGCCAGATCATTTACAGATGCAATTGTAAATGAGGTTTTTTCTTAATTTCTCTTCCAGATAGTTTGTTAGTGTATGTAAATACAACTGATTTATATTTCTGGAAACTTTACTGAATTCATTTATTAGTTTGATTTCTTAGTTTTTAAAAAACACATTTTACTTTATATTGAACATATTAATTAAATAAGTATTTGCTTTATGGTTCTTGGCTAAATAGATGAAGGACTAAAATGTAAATCATAAAGCATGTGAAATGAGTAGGCTTTTTGTAGAGAAACCGAGTGTTTTGGTAATGAGAAAATAAGATAATAAACAAGCAGTTTTCTCCAGTGAGCTAAAACACTTTCCCAGGTCATGATTAGTAACTAATAAACTTTATCAAACTATCCCCTCATCTTTTAAAAACGAACTAAACCAGTCTTTAAAGATATAACATATTATGTAAATTTTAGTACAAGTTGCTCCAATTATGACTCCTAAAATGTGAAAATGTCACTCATATCACAGCTTGTGAAATTCTTATCTTTCCTAAGAATTTTGCATATGCATTGGCATATTTGAACTAAATACATATAATTATATATACTATCTGATTATAATTAGGTACCAGTTCATTGATATTATATAACATTAACACATATAATATTAACTTATGTATTATATCATAAATAATTTTTAATTTTAACCCCATGGACCATAGCCTGACAGGCTCCTCTGTCTGTGGAATTCTCCAGGCCAGAGTACTGGAGTGGATAGCCATTCCCTTCTCCAGGGGATCTTCCCAATCCAGGGATCAAATCTGGGTCTCCTGCATTGCAGGTAGGTTCTTTACTGTCTGAGCCACCAGGGAAGCCCCAATATATATATATTAATTATATATTATATATATTATATAATTAATAATTTGTAATTTTAATGAAATGGCTGGTGATGTAGTAATGCCCTGTCACTGTTCAGATTATACAAGTATGGCCATGGTGCTACTACACTGGACGACCTTTAGTGTTCTGGTTTGTTCTAAAATAAAGACACTAGTCTTTGACTTAAGTATATTTCATTAATTCTAAGATACCTGTGTTCTCCCCACTTTAATATCTCTGCAATCTGGATGTGTTTTACTGTCTATGGCATCTTAGATTTGATTGTATGTGTTAGTCACTCAGTTGTGTCCAACTCTTTGAGACCCCATGGACTGTAGCCTGCCAGGCTTCTCTGTCCGTGGAGTTCTCTAGGCAAGAATACTAGAGTGGGTAGCCATTCACGTCTCCAGGAGATCTTCCCAACCCAGGGATTGAACCTGGGTCTCTAACATTGCAGGCTGATTCTTGACCATCTGAGCCACCAGGGAAGCCTGGTTAAGGACAGGCTTATTATTAAGGATAATAGTTATAGGAAGGTGAGATTACTGAAATGATTTTCAAAGCAACCATGACTCAGGATTACCTGAAATAACTCTTCAAAAATGGAAGTTTCTAGACTTTCAGTCAAGCTTATTGAATGAGCAGTCACTGAACTAAACTGCAAGTATGATAGTAAGATGGCAGCAATATTTGAGAACTTTCCGGGAAGCAGTAGTAAGTTCCATTTACCACTTGATGGCACTTTTTCAAGGCTTGACAACTTTTGTGCCATCAGTCAACATGCCCTTGCATGTTGTGTGTTAATAACTTGTAAATTTGCCAATCCAGAATTTTCATTTGTTTTTGTACCAATCATATACCAAAATTAGATGAAGTGAATATTGGTAGTGCTGGATATTACTCTGGGTAAGTAGCTGCTGTGAACCTGCTGGTTTTAGTACTTAGGTTCACTGATGATTTAACAGTCTAGAAAGCGTTATGCATATATTATGTCATTGGATGCTTGCAGTGGTTTCTAGGAAAAATACAACAGATGACTAGATGTTATTACGTCTTTTGGTACAAAAGAGGCAATAACATGCTCAAGGTCCATATCTAATTCATACGTCTCCATAAGAAGTCCACTGGGCTGCGTGGACCAGGAAGTGGTCTGTTCTGCACATTTTAAGATGTTAATTATTCTGTATCAGTCTACCACAGAAACTAACACAATATTGTAAAGCAACTGTACTCCAATGAAAATTAATAAAAAAGATAATAAAAATTAAGATTGTTGCCATTTTGAGTAAAAATAAAGTTATTCAGTAACAACTTGAGCATTTTCCAGAATATTTTCCAAAACAGCGGTGTGTTCTATGTGCTGTATGGGACACAGAGAACTACAGCATATACCTGAAGATTCTTTCAAATTCTGTAAAGATGTAAAACTGAGAAATAGCATTATCTGTGTGGTTATATCAAAGAAATATCATTCAAAAATTCTAGCTTCAATATAGTATGAGGAAAAAGCATGGATTCACAGAACTTTGTTGCCAACATTTAGCTCTTTCATTGGTTAAATGTCTCTGACCTTGAGCAAGTGACTTCTTTCTGAGTGTTTTTTGAAAAATAGAGAAGATTGTATCTATTCACAGAGTCTGTGAGGATTAAATGAGATCATGTACAAAAACGAACTGGAAATTTTTCTGGTTCATTTCATAGGAAGGAATCAGTAAGTGGTTGTCACTAATATAATTTCCTTCCAGTAATGAAATAGTAAAAGTCATAGTTAATTCACATTATAAATTAATATAATAACAGAATACTAACACAAAACTTAAAATTAGGTTTATAAACAAACAACAAGATACATTTTATTTTATTTTTTTCTCCTTTGAGTTG
>SJYC01043422.1:0-11157 GCA_006408675.1 Madoqua kirkii
TTTTTTAAACCCAAGATTCCATGTTCCATCAAAGTATTCAATAAAATAAATGAAACATGCACAAAACTTGACTTCTTATTTACAGTGTGAAATTATTGAACTTTTGAAGCCTTTTCTCCTATTCTTTTGCACTTTATTATTCTCTTATAAATTGATGATCACAGTATTTCTTTATTTACTAAGGAGAACCATTGATATAGCAGCTGAATATTATTTTATTAGCAACTAAATATTATTTTACTTCCCTGAGCATTTAGGAGTGCCTAAACTCTGTGATTACTTTGCCTTTGTTCTCTGTAACTCTAACAGCTAGTGCTTTTCTCAGGTGCTCGTTTTTTTCCTAGTTTATTTGCTTATAAATGCTTTACACAAACATCAAAAGTTACCCCTTCATGCTTCTATGTGTGTGCTGAGTCACTTCAGCTTTTGACTCTGTGTGAGCCTATGGACTGTAGCCCACCAGGCTCCTCTGTCCATGGGATTCTCCAGGCAGGAATAGTGGTGTCGGTTGCCATGCCCTCCTCCAGGGGATCTTGACCCAGGGATTGAACCCGAGTCTCTTAGGTCTACCTGAAATGGCAGGCAGGTTTTTTTTTTTTTTCCTTCTTCTTTTTTTTTTTACCACCAACGCTGTCTTGGAGGCCCTGGCACGCCTTATGTCCTAATTCCCTCCACCTGGATTTCAGAGTTGGTGGCCTGAAATGCTTGATGCACCAGGTGAATACATGTCTTACCTTTAGATTCATTTTTCCTGGTCTCTGTGATTGCTGATGGCTATGCAATACAGGAGAGCTGGGTTTGATCCCTGGGTCAGGAAGATACCTTGAAGGAGGAAATGGCACTCCAGCATTCTTGTCTGGAGAATCCCATGGGCAGAGAAGCCTGGTGGGCTACACAGTCCATGGGGTTGCAAAGAGTCAGACACGATTGAGAAACTAACACTTTCACACACATGATTCTAAGTAGGGCAAGTTCAGTTCAGTTCTGTTGCTCAGTCATGTCCAGCACTTTGTGACCCCATGGACTACAGCATGCCAGGCCTCTCTGTCCCTCACCAACTCCTGGAGTTTACTCAAACTTATATTCATTGACATGGTGATGCCATCCAACCATCTCATCCTCTGTCATCCCCTTCTCCCACCTTCAGTCTTTCCCAGCATCAGGGTCTTTTCCAATGAGTCAGTTCTTCACACCAGGTTGCCAAAGTATTAGAGTTTCAGCTTCAGCTTCAGCATCATTCCTTCCAATGAATATTCAGGACTGATTTCCTTTAGGATGGACTAGTTGGATCTCCTTGCAGTACAAGGAACTCTCAAGAGTCTTCTCCAACACTACAGCTCAAAAAGCATCAATTCTTCGTGCTCAGCCTTCTTTATAGTCCGACTCTCACATCTATACATGACTACTGGAAAAACCATAGCTTTGACTACATGGACCTTTGTTGGCAAAGCAATGTCTCTGCTTTATAATATGCTGTCTAGGTTAGTCATAGCTTTTCTTCCAAGGAGCAAGTGACTTTTAATTTCATGGCTGCAGTCACCATTTGCAGTGGTTTTGGAGACCAGAAAAATAAAGTCTCTCACTGTTTCCATTGCTTCCCCATCTGTTTGTCATGAAGTGATGGGACTGGATGACATGATCTTGGTTTTCTGAATATTGAGTTTTAAACCAGCTTTTTCACTCTCCTCTTTCACTTTCATCTAGAGGCTCTTTATTTTTTCTTCACTTTTTTGCCATAAGGGTGGTATCATCTGGGTATCTGAGGTTACTGATATTTCTCCTGGCAATCTTGATTCTAGCTTGTGCTTCGTCCATCCCAGCATTTCGCATGATGTACTCTGCATATAAGTTAAATAAGTAGGGTGACAATATTCTGCCTTGACGAACTCCTTTCTTGATTGGAACCAGTCTATTGTTCCATGTCCAGTTCTAACTGTTGCTTCTTGACCTACATATAGATTTCTCAGGAGGCAGATAAGGTAGTCTGGTATTCTCATCTGTTTAAGAATTTTCCAGTTTGTTGTGATCCACATAGTCAAAGGCTTTAGGCATAGTCAATAAAACAGCGGTAGATGTTTTTCTGGAACTCTCTTGTTTTTTTGATAATCCAGTGGATGCTAGCAATTTGATCTCTGGTTCTTCTGCCTTTTCTAAATCCAGCTTGAACATCAGGAAGTTCATGGTTCAGGTACTGTTGAAGCCTGGCTTGGAGAATTTTGAGCATTACTTTACTAGTGCATGAGATGAGGTCAACTGTGTGGTAGTTTGCACATTCTTTGGCATTGCCTTTCTTTGGGATTGGAATGAAAATTGACCTTTTCCAGTCCTATGGCCACTGCTGAGTTTTTCTAATTTGCTGGCATATTTTGTGCAACACTTCACAGCATCATCTTTTTAGGATTTGAAGTAGTTCAACTGGAATTCCATCACCTCCACTAGCTTTGTTCCTAGTGATGCTTTCTAAGGCCCACTTGACTTCGTACTCCACTATTTCTGGCTCTAGGTGAGTGATCACACCATCATGATTCTCTGGGTCATGAAGATCATTTTTGTATAGTTCTTCGGTGTATTCTTGTTACCTCTTCTTAATATCTTTTGGGAGAGACTGACTTTGGGGGAAACTGGGTCTTGTTCTGATAGGGCAAGACTCCCTGGCAAATACAAAGTAGTGTCAGGGATGAGGTAGAAGAAGAAGGCATCTCTCTGTTCTGTGAGGGATGAAGCCTCCCTGGGGCTTCTGATGAGTTTTCTTTCTTTCCCCTTCGATGAGAATCACCAGTGCAGAAAAAAGAATGAGCAACACGTGCTTCTGCCACTTCAGGTATGGCTTCAGTTCCTCTAGAGCGGTGGCTAAAAGGCAGAGCTTCGTAAGTGCTTGGTTGACCTCTGATAGGGAAGCCCAGCTCTCCCATAATCTGGAAGTGCTGTGATGAGAACTTTTCCAGCCATTTCCTTGATCTTGCCTACACTTGGTAGTGTGCTTTGATTTATATATGATTATGTTTTTGTTTCATGTTACTACTTTCAAATGATTCTAACCAAAATACTGAAACAGCTTGTGAATTCATATGGAAGTGCAAACATTATCTTGTTAAAAACCAGACATCTGACAAATCTAACTGCCTTTGTGTCTGTTATTCTAATTTTCATATTCTTTTAGTAAACTTTAGAAACTCTGTGGCAGAACTTGCCTTTTAATTTCTTGATGGTTAAACTTAACAGGAAACAAAACTGTTACAAAGTCATTTGTAAGTGACAAATTGTGGCCACTGTATTCTCTTTTCATCTGCCCATGTTCAACTAGGGGCCTCTAAGCCTAAGTAACTAGTTATTTACATAAGCCCAGAGAAGTTATGATGATATTTATAAAATAAACAGAGAAGTAATTACCTGTAGCAGTTTATCTGCAAAGGTGCTCTCCATCAGGCTGAGTGTCGGTGCTGTTTTTAGCAGAGATCAGGACACCAGCAAAGGGGCCTCCCTGGTGGCTCAGATGATAAAGAGTCTGCCTGCAGTGCAGGAGACCCAGGTTCTATCTCTGGGTCAGGAAGATCCCCTGGAGAAGGGAATGGCTATCCACTCACTCCAGTATTCTCCTTGGAGAATCCTATGGACAGAGGAACCTGATGGGCTGCAGTTCATAGGGTTGCAAAGAGTCGGACATGACTGAGAGACTAACGCTTGTATAAGACCTCAGGAAACAATTTTCAGTGTTGGCAGAATAGGGAGTCTGCACTGTTTTCTGTGTTTCTTTTTTCTTTTTCTGTCACCTTTCACTCTCCCCTCTTCATTTCCACCCCCCTCCCAAATCAATCATACTTAAATCTAAATGTTAGTTTACATTATATTCTCAAACCAAAAATAAGTGATTTTACAGTTGTTTTCTATTTTGAGGTATTCTAGTATTGTTGTATTTTGTTAGTGATGATCATTAGACTCTTCATTATAGTAACATTACATTAGGATTTTCATTATAAAAACATTAGTTCTAACAACCACAATGACTCACATTTTAAACATTGATTACCTGCTAGATTCTCTACTAAACATTTTATTTTGTTCTAAGACTATTTTGTGGGTGGGTTTTATTATTAGCACTGTTTCACAGATGAAAAAACTGAGGTTTTAAGAGGTTAAATGTGAAATGGCATTTGGTAAAAGCCAAATACCACTTCCTCTTCTTCGAGATCTGACATTTTTGTTTTGAGGTTACTCATTATATCATTGAGGAAGTTCCAAAAGTATCCAGGTATATTGTATATTGTGATGTTTATAAAGTATTCAAATGTTTTCTGAAATCATTATTTGGGTAGCCTTAAGATGGAAATTTTAATAACTATTAGCTATATTCAGTTCTGTTCTCTTTGTCACGTTGATTGAGCTTAAAGACTGAGTGTAGCTACATTGCACCGTTAGGTACACACTGTGTAACGGAGTCTTGTTTATCTTTTTATGAGTGGAACAGACACATAGACTGTATCAAGATCAGATTGTGATGGTTGCTGTAGTTTGGGGGAGTGTGTGGAAATTGCGGTGGGAACAGAGAGAATGATGATTGATTTTTACTGGCAGAATGAGGGAGGGCTGTAGAGTCTGTCTCTGTATTTAACTGATCTTTTAAAGCCTGTAATTTTAAATTAGTTCAAATTGTCACGACTGTAATTTTCCAGCAAAGTCGATGTTTGAACGCTATCTGTGCACTGTGTTACACAGGCCTTCTTGAGTTATAGCAAAGAAGAAGGTTTATTTTTAATCTCTTCAGAAAGATTAAAAAAAATAATGCTTTTAAGGTACCTCTGTGTGTGGGGGGAGCTATTTAAATTTTTTTATGAGAAAGCAGTTACCTCCGTTTTTATTTTTGAGATTTATTGTGTGTGAGTGAAGGCACTTCAGTCATGTCCTACTCTTTGAAACCCTAGGAACGGTAGCCTGCTAGGCTCCTTTGTCCATGGGGTTTCTCAGGAAAGAATACTGGGAAGCACCTTAGATTGATTAGCTTTTGATTTTTGAAAAGTAAGCATATTATAATCATTTCTTCATATTAATTTGTGGTTCCTGTGGAATGAATTTGGTGCCTACTCTTGAAAATATGATTTCTAGATGAGTCCCCAGAGATACTTCCACTGTATCCATTTTGTACATTGTTGTATATACAGAGGTATAGTTTTTCTTTTTTTCTTAAAAGCACTGATTATGTCCTATTCTCTTTTTTTTTAATCACCTAGCACTTAGCAAAGCACATGATTGATAGAAGGTAATCATTTGATCACTGAATGTTTGTGAATGAATATTAAAATATGGTGTTTACAAACATAGGTTCAGGCTTCATTGTACATTTCTTGCTTTTAGGCTAGACTTTACACTTTCAGAGGACACGTTGTTTTCTTTTTTTTCCTTCTAAAATTTAATTCTGTCAGTCACTCTGCTACTTAACCCCCCTATCTAGTTTCTTATTACCTGAAATATAAGTTCAAGTTTATGGATGGCTTACAGCCTACTTCACATGGGACCTGGCTCAGCATAACCTCAGACTTTTTCAAGAGACCTACTCTTTCTTGGAGACTTCAGTTCAGTTCAGCGCAGTTCAGTCGCTCAGTTGTGTCCGACTCTTTGTGACACCATGAATCGCAGCATGCCAGGCCTCCCTGCTGCTGTTGCTGCTAAGTAGCTTCAGTCATGTCCAACTCTGTGCGACCCCAGAGACGGCGGCACACCAGGCTTCCCCGTCCCTGGGATTCTCCAGGCAAGAACACTGGAGTGGGTTGCCATTTCCTTCTCCAATGCATCAAAGTGAAAAGTGAAAGTGAAGTCGCTCAGTCATGTCTGACTTCTAGTGACCCCACGGACTGCAGCCTTTCAGGCCCCTACCTCCATGGGATTTGCCAGGCAAGAGTACTGGAGTGGGTTGCCATTGCCTTCTCCACCAGGCTTCCCTATCCATCACCAACTCCCAGAGTTCACTCAGACTCTCGTCCATTGAGTCAGTGATGCCATCCAGCCATCTCATCCTCTGTTGTCCCCTTCTCCTCCTGCCCCCAATCCCTCCCAGCATCTGAGTCTTTTCCAATGAGACAACTCTTTGCATGAGGTGGCCAAAGTACTGGAGTTTCAGCTTTAGTATCATTCCTTCCAAAGAAATCCTAGGGGCCTTTCATTTGTATACCCACCCTCAATGGAGATGTCCTTCTCTTGTTTCCAAAGTGCTTATCATCTTATTGTAAATGTTCGTTCACTTATGTGACTTTTTGGAAGTACTTGAAGGTGAGAATTTCTGCCTTGATATATTTATATTATACATCTTTTAAATACCAGAGTTTGGCAAGTAGTAGATCAAAAAATGCTTGTCTAAAGATAGTGAACTGTCCTCAGAATTCCCCATAAAATCAGACATTAATTTTAACATTTAGCATATTATTTTCTAAGTAGTTTTGAATGTTGTATACTTACAAGTTTATTTCATACTAACCATTTGTAGGTAATTAAAAAAATGATTCTGTTAGTTTCCTGTTGCTATTGTTACCAATTAATGAAAACTTAGAGGCTTAAAGCAGCACAAATTTATTGAATTATAGTTCTGGAAGTCAGAAGTCTGCAATAGGTCTAAGAGACTAAAGTGTTGACAGAGCTGCTTTCCTTCTGGAGGTAGAAGAATCTGGAAGTATCTGTCCCTTTCCCTTTCCAGCTTCTAGAGGCAGCCTGCATTCCTTGGCTTGTGGCTCCCTTCCAGCCATTGCATCATTTCCACATCTGTTTCCATCCTTCTGTCTCTTCTCTGACTCCCTTGCCTGTCTCCTTCCCTTATAAGGACCCTTGTGATTACATTAGTCTCACTGGGATAATCCAGGATAATCTATCTCAAGATCCTTAATTTAATCACACCTGCAAAGTCCCTTTTGCTTTGTAAGTTAATGGGGATTACAACATGAACATGTTTGAGAGGAGACATTATTCTATCTATCACTGGTTAAATTCTCTTAAAAACTAGTTTTCTTAAACAGGCAATAAAGCAGAAATAGTAATTGACAGAAAGAAGACTAGATTCAGAGGTGGATTCTAAGCAACCACAAGTGAAGTCTTTATGCTGAGATTTAGATATAGTCAGCAGTTTATAATTTCTGTTAAACATTTTCTAATAATGTTAGACAACCTTATTATTTTGTATATATATTATCTTTGAGTGACTAAGTAGTATAATTTGTTTATTGGAACAGTTAAGCTTACTGGTTTTCAGAGTTCCAAGTAGCATATTTAAGCTGATGACACCATATTAAATATGAACTGTTAAAAGTAAAAAACATAAATTTTATCACAATACTTGGCCTTAAATGAATTCAAATCAGCATAAGATACTCTAAGAGCTAAAACTTATGTGTAAATTTAGCATGAAGATGGCAAATTTCACTTGAAGTTTCCATCAAGAAACTGGAATTTGCTCTTGGGTGAGGAACAAGACAATTTTTCTAGAGATTTTCTCCTTGGGAAATATATTTATAGAACGTTCAACAGAAGCATGGATTGTTATGCTGCTTTAGCTTATCTATAGCGGCAGCAGCTAAACTCTTTACTCTCAAAATGTATGGTGCACAGAATGCTACAGTGTGTTAAATATTTGGTACTAAAAAATGTAGCTCTCCACTTAAATTGCCTCAAGCCATAAATATTTTTATCTCATCCTATTCCCTTCTTTACTAGACAGGCACATAAGTGTGGGAAACTATTTCTACATTTTCTAAAATATGAATCTAAGGGAATTGGATTAGCCACTGTTTATCTATAGTAGATGAAGTCGGTATTAAACTGCTACAAAGAGTAAGTGAAGAGACTTGCATGCTTTTGGATGAAAATCATAACATTGTAAAAATGTTCTGGAATATTTTCCTGTTTATAACTTGGATATTGAGTGTTATGTGGCTTTCCATGTGCTTTTAGATCTACCATTGTTATAGAATTCAGTTGCAAGTTTGATGACTGTGCTTCTTAAAACGTTGAGTGCCAGGGAGGATGCTGTTGGGTTTGCCCCATTTTATATACTGGGGTGGGGCCCTTTCATTTCCCCACCTTTAGGCAGTTACAAGTGACTAAGCTTTCTTAAGGTGGGTATTTTAGGAACAGCTAATATTCAAAGACATGTTTCTAGAGAAAACAGAGTGTAAGCATTGCTCAAAGAAATTAGAATGTGTTTTTCTTTAATGGTCAAATTAATAGAGGTGCTTATCTGCTTTATTCTTTATCAGTTGTAAGTTTCCAGTAGTTCCCAGGAAATTTTAATGAACAGAATATATACAACTTCAAGAGAAAAGTCTGACTATGAAAATTCAGAAGGTGGAAGTTATCTTTTGAAAGAGCAGTTCACCATCATTTTAACTATTGGATAAAGCAGAGTGACAAAAAGTTTATGATGGTAAATTGGAATGTGATGGGAAAATCTACCGATTTTCTTTTTGCCTTGCTATACTGTGTTCAGCTGTGTCTGACTCTTTGCAACCCTATGGGCTGTAGCCCGCCAGGCTCCTCTGTCCATGGGATTTTCCAGGCGAGAATACTGAAGTGGGCTGCCATTTCATTCTTCAAGGGATCTTCCCGAACCAGGGATTGAACCCACGTCTCTTATGTCTTCTGCATTGCAGGCGAATTCTTTACCATTCACTGAGCCATTGGGGAAGTCTTTTTGCATATTAGTTTAGCTTTTTTGAGTGTCTTCTAGGCTAATACCATTTCCCACAAATTGCAAAAACTGCAGATATATTTTCTCTAAAATTATTTAGAACCAATTTAAAAAATCAGGTTTATAAATGATTTGTAGCACCAGCAGAGACTCTTTAGGCAGACCTCTGCCTGGAACCAAAGTTACAGTATCTTCCAGTAGTTTACAGGGAATAACAGCGATTTCTCAGTGATTAGGTCAGGACATGTGGCAGCCTGCTTGGTTTGTAGCGGAGTTAGCTGCTACTGATGAATTAGCTATTTTCTGGGCTTCTGTTATCCACTGGAGAACTTTTAAAAAGACAATGAGCCATTGGGGAAGTCTTTTTGCATATTAGTTTAGCTTTTTTGAGTGTCTTCTAGGCTAATACCATTTCCCACAAATTGCAAAAACTGCAGATATATTTTCTCTAAAATTATTTAGAACCAATTTAAAAAATCAGGTTTATAAATGATTTGTAGCACCAGCAGAGACTCTTTAGGCAGACCTCTGCCTGGAACCAAAGTTACAGTATCTTCCAGTAGTTTACAGGGAATAACAGCGATTTCTCAGTGATTAGGTCAGGACATGTGGCAGCCTGCTTGGTTTGTAGCGGAGTTAGCTGCTACTGATGAATTAGCTATTTTCTGGGCTTCTGTTATCCACTGGAGAACTTTTAAAAAGACATCAGCTACTTTTTAGTGCATCAAGTCTGAAAAGTTGCATATTGATGTTTTGTGGAAGAGTTAGAAATAACTCCACATTTTTTATTGACTCTAACGAGAGTATAACTTCAAGGAGTTTACTTGAAGGGAGTAATATTCCTGTGGACTTAAGGAATGTGTGTACTTCAGCCAACTGAAGTAGAACTTTTAAAAACTACTTTTAAAAAGTTTTTTGTTTGTTCTGAAATAATTTCAAACTTATGGAAACGTTAAAAAATTGCAAAGAACTTTCCTCTCTTTCACTCAGATTTTCCACTCATTAACTTTTTGCCAAGTTTGCCTTATAATTCTCTCTTTATATATTTTCACATTTTTTATGACTTTTTGAACTCTTTGAGAGCAAGTTGCCCTACCCAGTTAATACTTGTGTGTTTTTCCTATAAACAGACACACTGATATAACAGTAGTGCTGGCATCACTCTCAGGAAAAACCATTGATCTATTATACCATTTAATCCGCAGACTTCATTCAGATTTCATCAATGATCTCCATAATACCCTTCATAGGTCCAGGATTCAGATCGAATATCGCTCTAGTTTCCTTCAATCTGAAGTAGTTCCTCAGTCTTTTCTTCTCTTGACATTTTTGCACAGCATTGCTTACTTTTTGAAGAGTCCAGTTATTTATAGGATGTCCCTCAATTTGGACTTGATATTTCCTCCTGATTAGATACAATTTATGCATTTTTGGAAAGGATACCACAGAGGTATATCCTTTATCATACCCAGAGACACAGGATGTTGATTTGTCCTGTAGATTTGGTGATGATAACTTTTATCACTTGGTCAGGATAGTGCCTGCCAGATTTCTCCAGAAAGAGAATTTTGTTAAGAATTTGTACTTGTCAGTTAATTGTTAGTATTTTGTGAGGACATGAGTTTGAGCAAACTCTGGGAGATAGTGAAGGACAGGGAAGCCTGGTGGGCTGCAGTCCATTGGGTTACAAAGAGTTGGACATGACAGAGCAACTGAACAACAACAAATTTTGTGACGAGATACTTTCCAGATTCTTATGCATTAACTCATTGATAACTCTTTTTAAAAATTAAATTAATTTTTATTGATGATTCTCACCTGAATCCATCATTACTATGATGGTTGAGAAATGGCATTTTTTAAATTCCATTATTCTATCTTCTGGAGTTAGTTGGCATTCTGTATCAAGTTGAGCTATACTCTATCTGTCTGTCTGTCTGTCTGTCTATCCATATCTTTCTATCTTTCTATTTTTCTACTAGCGGAAATTAATGGATTCCTATTTTGGGCAAGGGGCTATAATCTTTTACTGACATTATTGTTTTGGAGATCAACTTGTCTCAGATTTGGCCAATACAGCTCCTTCACACTGACTGCTATCTCGTTTTCGATGCCTTCATCATTCTTTGAATATTTTATTCTGGTACGGAAGCACATTTCAGGCTCATTTACCCTGCCTCAGTCTGAGAATCAGCCATTTCTTCAAGGAGCCCCAGATTCCTGTAGCAGAGGATGGTGTTCAGAAATCAAGACCTGGACCCTTGGTGTGCTCATTGCTCCTGGGCGTCTTCAGTTCAGTTCAGTTCAGTCGCTCAGTCATGTCCGACTCTTTACTACCCCATGAATCGCAGCACGCCAGGCCTCCCTGTTCATCACCAACTCCTGGAGTTCACTCAGACTCATGTCGATCAAGTCCGTGATGCCATCCAGCAATCTCATCCTCGGTCGTCCCCTTCTCCTCCTGCCCCCAATCCTTCCCAGCATTAGAGTCT
>SJYC01043425.1:0-14766 GCA_006408675.1 Madoqua kirkii
TTTCTGTTGATGGGCGGAACTGTGTTCCCTCCTTGCTGTTTGACCAGAGACCAAAGTATGGTGGAGGTAATGAAGATAGTGACGACCTCCTTCAGAAGGTCCTATGCATGCGCTGCCACACTCAGTGCCTCTGACCCTGTAGCAGGTCAGTGCTGACCCAAGCCTTCCCTGGAGACTCTGGGACATTCACAGGCAAGTCTGGGTCAGTCTCTTGTGGGGTCACTTCTCTTTTCTCCTGGGTCCTGGCATGCACAAGGTTTTGTTTGTGCCCTCCAAGAGTCTGTTTCCCTAGTCCTGTGGAAGTTCTATAATCAAATCCCACTGGCCTCCAAAGTCAAATTCCCTGGGAGTTCTCAGTCCCTTTGCCAGACCCCCAGGTTGGGAAATCTGTTGTGGGTCCTAGAACTTTCTTAACTGTATAAGAATATGTTTGGTATAATTGTTCTGCAGTTGGTGGGTCATCTGCTCGGTGACTCTATGGTGGGATTAATGATGGCCTCCTCCACGAAGGCTTATGCCACACCCAAGACTGCTGCACCCAGAGTCCCTGCCCCTGCAGCAGGCCACTGCTGACCCATACCTCTACAAGAGACACTCAAGCACTCAAAGGTAGATCTGGCTCAGTCTCTATCGAGTCTCCTGTGTGCACGTGGTTTTGTTTGAGCCCTCCAAGCGTCTCTGGCAAGTATGGGGTTTGATTCTAAGCACAATTTTGCACCTTATACTGTCTTGGTAGGGTTTCTCCTGTGCTCTTTGATGTGGGGTATCTTTTTTTTGGTGGGATCCAACGTTCTCCTGTTGATGGTTGTTCTGTGGTAAGTTGTAATTTTGGACTTCTCATAGAGAAGATACCTTGCCTCCTCCTGATAGGTGATTCAGCAGTGGGAGTTTCCACAGTTACTGTATTCTTATCTTTAGGACGCTTTGGTTTTTAGCTAGTGGGGCACCAATCATCATTATTTTTCTTAAAGTTAGCAACTAAAGACCAAAGCTGTAATGGTTGGAGATATGGGAGCCATAGGAAATATGTGATGTAAAGGGTCTCAGTGACAACTTGTGTTCTCCTATTTACTTCTGTCTCCATCTGCCCTGTTCTTGGAACAGGCTCTGTTCCAAGAAGGCAAAGAGGTTGTAATTCTGCCTTATGTGCTGTATGATTCCATTTCAGAGTGAACCAATGAACTCATTCAGGGAACTGTGTCTCCAAAATTACTTTGGAATACAATTGTTTTTCATTTGCCTATTATGTTTTTATTTCTGTGCTCTTCAGTCTTTGATTCTATACACAGAATGACTTAGCGTCTAAGAATATTAGTTTTCTTTATAAGAGTTAAATGATGTGGTTATACATTAATTCTTGACTTTTTTTTTTTAATAAACTCTCTTATAGATTCAGATCAGTAAACACCATTCCAGTTCTCCAATAGTTGTTATTATATATATGATTTTAAAAAGTAAGGGTAGAACAGAAATATGCTGGAAGGGTATACAAAACACATGACAGATTCCTAAGTAAATTTTCAAATTTTTCTCCTTAAAAAGTCTGATTTGGTAGTTAACATCAGACCTTAGTGTAGAATGGTACAAAACAGATGTATGTTTGAGATCTGTCTCTGAAGGTGAAGCTTTTACACTGTAATGTGTGAGCTTAGCTTGTTTTTCTCCTTGTCCTCCCCGCCCCAAGCCCTCCCAAACTATAATAAACAGTACTGAGGTACTCCTTTAATAAAGGTTGCATTTTAACAATCTTTGGTTTTTATACCTATAGAGAATACCAAGTATTAAAAACCAATTTTATGTTATTTGCTTCCTGACTTTATTTTTGTGGTTCATACTTTTGTTCAGATCTTTTTCCTATTGCTAAAGAAGGAAATGGCAACCCACTGCATTAGTCTTGCGTGGAAAATCCCATGGATGGAGGAGCCTGGTGGGCTACAGTCTGTGTGATCACAAAGAGTCAGACATGTCTAAGTGACTAACACACACACACACACACACACACACACACATACACACACACACACAGACTATTAGAGGTGTATTCTAAGTTACTTCAAAACTATTAGGAGAGTGTTTATCAAAGTGCATCAGCAATTGATGAACAGTTCACAAAATGAATTAGTAGGAGAAACATAATTTCTCATTTTCTCTTTGCTCTTCTAAGCAACAGAAAGTTATTTAAATTGTGAATAAAGCACTGTTGTAAATGCTGTAGTAGATGCAAAGACGAATGAGACCAGTGGTGCCACCCCTTTTGTGATCATCAAGTCTGGAGGAGAGTGATGTTTGTGAATAGTTGGAGAAGGTGAATGTGGGAGTAAGGGCAAGTGCCCATGAGGTCTCTCTGCAGCAGGGGCCAGGCTCAGGCCTCAAGAGTGGGTGACAGCAGTGTGAGGTTGATGGGCTACTTTGAAAGATTTGTCTTAATAATGTTGATATACATGGTACTTCAAAGTTAGTGTTTGCCAATGTTCACTCTTTCTCCTTTTGTTTAAAGATTTTTGATTTGGGGATGTTTCCCCTTTCATGTAGCTTTTGGACAATCAAAAGCCTTTTGTGGTTATTACCAGACATGGGGTTGAGCAAGACTGCTTTCAAGCCTGTGTAGACATTTGTTCCATGAGCTAAGAACTTGAGCCAGTGTCCGAGTAGTTCCTAGAATCTCAGCTAGTGTTGCTCGGAAATAGATTTAAATTTGAGGTGACAAAGAAAAGCATTATTTGATTTATATGTGTTTATTCTAATATGTCTAGAATCACAGGGTTAGCAGTAGCCAAACATAACAAACAAAAAGCTTAAGCTCCACTCAGTTGTTAGCTGTATGCCTGATGCTTCTTGTGAAATCATTTAGTGACAGGAATCAATCCTGTGTTAGTTTTGAAAAAATGACTTGCCTTAAGCATGATCTAAAATAATTTTTAAAAGATCGTTGCGAAAAAGCCAATATAATTAAAAGATTTAAAATTCATTAAATGACTATGTTCTTGGATCAGTGTTTTGTAATTTTAAAAAATTAATTTATGTTGAGAGAGAATAAAACCTGTAGTATAAAAATTAAGTAAAGACCTGCTCCCAAATGAATTATACTAGAAAAGTCTTAAAATAGAGACTGAACAGAAGTAGCTATGGTGTTACTAGATCATGTAAGTTTTTGTTTATGGTCTCACAGAGAAATTTCCTTCCCCAGACTTCAGTACCTAGAATTGTAGAGTAAATTGTGTCTGAGTAGAGTAATTGATTGATGACTTCACCTGCTTGGGTTTATTCCCCCTCCAACTTAGTTATTCAATCTCCTTCTTTCTTTTTTACAGTATTATTGCCTTTTTATATATTTATTTTTTTCAATTTGAAAAGAAAACCCTCTCTCTTTCATAAACTGTAGCAAGTTACTAGTCCTAACAAATCACCTCTTGTTTAAAACAGTGCTTCCTTGTGTTCTTACTGCTGTATTAACCAGGAGAAAAATATACATGTTATTGTGTCCCTTTCTTTTAGAAATCAATTATATGGAAATTTATTGAGATATTTCCCTAAAACTTACCAGTTAGCTTTAAACAGAGAAGAGACTCCTAAATATATAGATATCCATATAAATTAAGCATTAATATAGGTAAAATTAGAGTAAAATGGTAGCAACTTTCTCTTGACTGAAGACAAATACCAGCTGCCTGTGTAGATCTAGTTTGTGATTATTACTTGGGGCTAATGTTTTTAGTTTCTAATTTAGACTGTTACTGGTTTTTGAAACTTTCCCTCCCAAGATTAGCTTTGGTATAATGCCATTATATTATATTTTCTCTGTCAATTAGGTCATTTAGTCTAACTAGTAGAGATTGCAGCTCTAAAATTGGCCTGACTTTTTGAAAATATAATTTGAGTTAAAACTATAAGGTAAATTAAAGGAAAACTGGTAAACAGATGGTAGCTAGACCTACAAACTGATGGAACACTAAAGCAAAAATTATTTTAAAACCTAAAAATAGTTGACTGAATTCTGTATTTTCCCTTATAGACAAAGTATCACATTAAATATCTGTGACATTTAGAAATGCACTGAAGACCCCTCCATCTTTATTTTTATTAGAAAAGACTATTTTTCTTAGAAGACACATTACATTGATGTTACCTTTAACATAAATGCCCAGAAAAGGTCCTTTTCACTGTCTTCCTGGACAGTTATGAAAAATAACTGAATAAATGTGCAATAGAAGTATAGCAATTTTTAAAACATGGATATAAATATTGGAAAGGATTGAACTTTTGAAAGAATTTTCTTTGATAATGAAAAATATACAGTAGAAATTAATATTTTCAAAGGAACTTCTGATTTTTCTTCTGATCCGAAAGTAATTAATTTTCCATTTGAAATGATTAATGGATCTTGGCTTTATAAATAGATGATAGATAACATGCTATCAAAGGGTATTTTAAGATGGAGATAAAGGAAATCGTTATCTGGCGTTGTTTGTTACAGCTTCTCATCTTGGTTATGAAAGAAAAAGGATGCTCTAATATTATCCTGTTGTTGTCCCACAAGCAGTGGCTTTCTAATTTCAGGCCTGAACTATTTTGACTTTTCCCCTCTTAATACTATATTTTGCAGACAACATCCCAAGGAACTCTATGAGGTCAGGGACAGATGGACTCATCTTTGCTCAGTAGTTCACAATGGATGTAGATCAGCAATATTAACCCCCTAAGTGTTAAGAGTGGAAACAGTGTCAGACTTTATTTTTGGGGCTCCAAAATTATTGCAGATGGTGACTGCAGCCATGAAATTAAAAGACACTTACTCTTTGGAAGAAAAGTTATGACCAACCTAGACAGCATATTGAAAAGCAGAGACATTACTTTGCCAACAAGGGTCTGTCTAGTCAAGGCTATGTTTTTTCCAGTGGTCATGTATGGATGTGAGAGTTGGACTGTGAAGAAAGCTGAGTGCCGAAGAATTGATGCCTTTGAACTGTGGTGATGGAGAAGACTCTTGAGAGTCCCTTGGACTGCAAGGAGATCCAACCAGTCCATTCTGAAGGAGATCAGCCCTGGGATTTCTTTGGAAGGAATGATGCTAAAGCTGAAACTTCAGTACTTTGGCCACCTCATGCAAAGAGTTGACTCATTGGAAAAGACTTTGATGCTGGGAGGGATTGGGGGCAGGAGGAGAAGGGGACGACCGAGGATGAGATGGCTGGATGGCATCACGGATTCGATGGATGGGAGTCTGAGTGAACTCTGGGTGCTGGTGATACACAGGGAGGCCTGGTGTGCCTGTGATTCAAGAGGTCGCAAAGAGTTGGACACGACTGAGCCACTGAACTGAACTGAACTGAACTGAACTGAAGTGTTAATAAGGTCTTTGTGTATTACAATGTGTTTTAATGGCTCAGTTGTGTCTGACTCTTTGCAACCCACTGACTGTAGCCCACTATGCTTCTCTATCCATGGAATTCTCCAGCAAGAATGCTGGAGTGGGTTGCCATTCCCTTCTCCAGGGGATCTCCCTGACCCAGGGATTGAACTTACATCTTCTGCATTACAGACTTCCCAGGTGGCACTAGTGGTAAAGAACCTGCCTGCCAGTGACACTGATTCGATCCCTGTATTGAGAAGATCCCCTGGAAGAGGGCCTGGCAACTCGCTCAAGTATTCTTGCCTGGAGAATCCCCATGGACACAGGAGCCTGGTGGGCTGCAGTCCAGTGAGTTGAAAAGAGTCAGACATAGTATGCACCCACGCTTCTGTATTACAGGCAGATTGTTTACTGTCTGAGCCACCAGGGAAGTATTACAGTGAAAGTGAAGGTGAAAGTCGCTCAATCGTGTCTGACTCTGTGACCCCATGGACTATACGGTCCATGGAATTCTCCAGGCCAGAATACTGGAGGGGGTAGCTGTTCCCCTCTCCAGGGGATCTTCACAACTCAGGGATGGAACCCAGGACTCCCACATTGCAGATGGATTCTCTACCAGCTGAGCCACCAGGGAAACACAATAGGTGTCATTAAAAACAGCTCTTAGTATACATATATATGTATAGCTGAGTCCCTTCACTGTTCACCTGAAACTATCACAGCGATTGTTAATCAGCTATATCCCAACTCAAAACAAAAAGTAAAAAAAAAAAAAAAAAGTCCTTTGTTTACTATCTGTGCATTTTAGTAACCCATGAACCTATGCTGGGGCTTCCCTAGTGGCCTAGTAGTAAAGCATCCACCTGCCAATGCAGCAGATGAGGGTTCAATCTCTGAGTCAGGAAGATTCCCTGGAGAAGGAAAAGGCAGCCCACTCTAGTATTCTTGGCTGAGAAATCCTGTGGACAGAGGAGCCTGGTGGGCTACAGTCTGTGGGTTCACAACGAGTCGGACACGACTGAGCCGCTGATACTTCCATCTTCTCTTTTGTTAAAAATGTTGTCAAAATACTTCCTTACTTTTTTTCATTTAAAAAATTTTACTTGTTTTTAATAAGGAAATGAGGCACATTTCTAAAGCCCACAATTGCTGATTTGAGAACAAGATTTATTAGAGAAGTTCTATTTGTCTAGTCTATGATATGCTGATTTATATCATGTTTTTCTTCCAAGACACTACACACAACCAGTGGAATAGCTGTGCTCCTTTGAAGTGTAATTGTTCCTAGCAAAAACAATTATTCTACAATCCTTGTTATAGAACATTTTGTAACGGGAAAGTATGTATAAATATACTCCAAAGAAATATTTAGCAACAGGGCTTCCAATTCCACAAGAAATCGCTGAAGACTCTATACCAGACCCTCGAGGGTTGCAAAGATGAGTGGACTTTGGTCAGTTTATTTGGGGATAAGACCCCACAGCTAGGGAGACTGAAAATAGGGTCAGAGAGACCAAAACCAATGACAGTCACAGACCAAAACCAAGGATGAATCCAAGATGGAGAGATTGTATGTGGCCAAATAAAATGCCCAGAAAAAACTTTGTGAAGCCAAGGGTTTGTTTTATTGTCAGTGTTCGGAGGCATCATTTGTGCGCTTGAAAGATCTGCAGAAGCGTCTCGGATGTGTCTGCTGTGCTGTGGTGCCCAGCTGTTCCTCTAGCTCATCATTTCTGTGAAAGAAACTTGGAAAGTCAGTGTGATATGGCTGCCAAGATGCTCTTAGTGCCTCATTTGGGGCAAGTGGGTAGGGTTTCTGTTGAGAGGTAAACATCTAAATTTTGAATGAAGAGAGAGTTTTATTTGTTGACTGTCTGAATACCTGAGGTTGGGCTCTTAATAACAGCCAAGTGTGTAAGCCTGCTTAAATCACTCCTACTTTTGTTAACTTCTTGGCGTTTTCTGTTCACTCAGGTTCTGTGTTCTGTTAATAACTAATGGCCTTGTTCAGCTCCTGCATACGCTGTGTTTCTTCGCTAGAAGTTGTTCACTCCTTCCTGAGCGATTTCCTGCTTTTAGGTTTTCTTGCTCTCTTCCTTGTTCCCATGGCATCTGGGTACTTCAGTCTATCAGATGTAACTTGTTACTTTCTCATTGGATAGAATTCACAAGGATCTTACAAGGCAAAATTGTATGGGGTTATTTGAAACTTTCATTATTTCTGATTATGTTCCAGGGAGCTTTAATAGCCATCTGGTTAAGATTCCCACTTATCTCCTTGAAAAGAGAGAGATCTGCATTTCAGATTGTTTTTAGCACTTGTAAATTTCTCATTTACTTACCTCGTCAAATCCCCCTTGAGACTTGGGTAGTTTCAAACTACAGAAGGAAGCCTGCACATGTAGATTTTGTGACTATGTATGTACTGCAGCAGCACTCTGAAAAGAAATTCAGACCTTTCAAAATTCGAAACTTATGCTCAAAACCAAAAATTTAAAATCCAAAACTCCATGCTTAGGATTTACATGTTATAGACAGGGCCTTGTAGCTGCAGGGCTGGCTGCAGCTGGTAAGGAATGGCGGCAGCTCTCAGTCAGTAGAACTTCCTTCTCTGGGATCAAGTGTTTTTGAAATAACAGGAGTCCCGTTTCCTTTCCTGCTCCTCCACCCAGCACTTATCTCTCACTCTTTCTGGAGGAATTCTCCGGATCCAAGCTCTTTGTCATTCTCTAGTGCTATCCTTTCTTCTAAAATATGTTACAAGCCATTCATTATTTCCCCCCTCTTCCTTTGTGTTTATTAATGCAATCTTCTTCCCATTTCTGCCCCATGAAATCCTGCTGTTTCCTTTAAAGTCTAGCAAAAAGCCTCTCCTGTATGAGGTCTTCTAATCCTTTCAGAAAATGTAATCTTATAGTGGCATATTCTTTTAGTGCTTGTCTTATGTGGTATTCAGTGGTTATTTGTATATATCTTATCACCCCCGAGGACAGCCACTGTATCATATAATTTTTAAAATAATCTTTATAGCATATAGCTTGGTATCAAGCTAAGCACTCAGTAAAGATTTTTGAACTTAATGCAATTTGTGAATCCCAAATGTACCATCACCCGTAAAGTAGCGATGGCTGGGAGGCCATAGTTAATATATGATGCCTGCCAGTCTCATCCTTCAGCAGATTGTGAATTGTTATTCACCCATTTACCACCATGTGGTTCTCATTCATTTCCTTCATTTGTTTATTTGACTGCACTGGGTATTAGTTTCAGCACGCAGATCTTTGATCTTCAATGGGCATGCCAGTTCTTCTGTTGTAGCATGTGGGATCTAGTTTCCTGACCAGGGATCGATACCGAGCCCCCTTCACTGGGAGTGGGGAGTTTTTGCCACTGAACCACCAGGAAGTCCCTCACATCCTTTAAAAAAATTTTTTTTAATTTATTTTGGGCTGTGCATGTGGGTCTTCTCCAGTTGCAGCCAGCAGGGGCTACTCTAGTCGCGGTGCATGGGCTTCTCATTGCAGTGGCTTCTCTTGTTGGGGAGCGTGGGCTCTAGTGGGCATGGGCTTAGTTCCCCAGGGGCATGTGGGATCCTCTCAGACCAGGGATCAAACCCATGTCCCCTGCATTGGCAGGTAGATTCTTAACCACTGGACCACTGGGAAGTCCCCCTCATTTCCTTCTGTAATGTAAGAAACAACATGTTAGAGTATTTGAAAGAATACTTTTCCTCATTTAATATTATTTTAAATAGCTTTTCCCATATAACATCAGTTCAGTTCAGTTCAGTTCAGTCGCTCAGTCATGTCTGACTCTTTGCGACTCCGTGAATCACAGCACGCTAGGCCTCCCTGTCCATCACCAACATCAGGGGGTGCGTAATCTGAACTAAGATATTTGTCTTCTTTTGGTCTGTTTTTTCTTAAAGCTGATAATAGGCTATAAGACTACAAAGTTGGTAGACTCTGTGATTTAAGATCAGATTAAAACTAGATAGATGCATTTTTAGGTAGCAGTCCAAGGAATTAGGGGGGTAAGAATGTTGCAACATCTTCAACAACTTTTTTTTTTTAATCCAGCACTGGAATTGGAAGAGGTCAAAACTGTAAAGAGGCCAGATGATTGCTTAAAAACACCTCTTAGATTGCAACAGAACTTGACTAGCAGAATAAGTTCCATCCAAACTTTCTGAAGCAATTATCTGAGGGAATTATAAAGTCAGTTGCCTAGTAAAGGGGTTCCTTGGGAAGGTTCATATTCAAATTTGAATTACTGTAAAAGTGCTTTGAGTTATTTATACTTGTTATATCCACTTGTGCTTCTGAGAGAAAGTCAGGGTGGGAGGGAGAAAGAAAGAAAAGGGAGCCTGATTGTGTTTTCTGGAGCTTGGGAAACAGAGAGAACATGTAACATTTATGCCAGAGGAATCTCAAAGGAAGAAGCTGGCTGATGGAGACAGTGGCAGAGAGTAGAGAACAGTGGGTGGGGAGTCTGTTTTCTCACTGACAGTGAGCTGGAGATATTCCATGGAATTTTAAGTGACCATCCAGAGAAGGTATGCTGGCGTTGGTCACAGATGGGTTAGGGAGCCCATATGTAGGTGGAGCAGACATCTCTGGGCATCTGAATGGCAAAGCAATGTAGGTATTTATAGGGCAGTTAAGAATTTCTCTGGTGGCTCAGATGGTAAAGAGTCTTCCTGCAGTGCAGGAGACCTGGGCTTGATCCCTGGATCAGGAAGATCCCTGGAGAAGTGAATGGCTGGACTTTCTCCATGGACAAAGGAGTCTGGCAAGCTACAGTCCACGTGGTCGCAGAGAGTCAGACACGACTGAATGACCAACACATTAATACTTTCTCTGCCTCCCCCAAGGGGGTCGCAGGCAACTGCACAAGAGCCAGCCAAGGAAAGCAGCTAGTCAAGGGAAGAGAAAACAGCAGGTCTGAGCCAGGGGAGCGCGATACTCTACTTTTGAATGAAGTATGGAATTTGGTTTCTAGGTGAACTGGGTATTTAATTCCGAATTGAGACTCTTTTAGAGACTTTTCATTATCCAACAACACCTGGCACACAACTGTGAGGCCTTAGATTTAAATCCAGAGGGAGATTCAGGCTGCCTGAGTAGATTTGCATGGCTCCTCTGACCATGGGATTCTCCAGGCAAGAATACTGGAGTGGGTTGCATTTCCTTCTCCAGGAGATCTTCCCAATCCAGGGATTGAACCCACGTCTCCTGTGGCTCCTGCGTTGGCAGGTGGATTCTTTATCACTGAATCACCAGAAGGAGGAAAAGTTGCTCTATGATTTTTGTGTATTGTAGTTTGTGTCCTCAGTCTTATCTCTTCTCCTGACATTAAAGTCCTTGAGGGTGAGACCTTGGAAATTAGAGGGAGTTGATGTCTTTCTAGAGAAGGAAATGGCAACCCACTCCAGTATTCTTGCCTGGAAAATCCCAAGGACAGAGGAGCCTGGCAGGCTGCAGTCTGTGGGGTCGCAAAGAGTTGAACACAACTGAGTGACTGAGCATGCATGTCCTGACGTCTTAGTCCCCAGGTCTTAGTCATCTTTGTATATTATGCAAAGCTTAATGTACCCATTTGTTCAGTATGTCTGTATCACATGAATATTTGGTTGTGAGACTAAAGCAAAACATGACCTTTAAAAAACATAAAAGCACAGTGATTTTTTAAAAAGAATTTAAAATTTTAGAGTTGTTTTCGATTTACAGAAAAATTACAGAGATAGTACATAGAGTTCCTGCATTCCTCATGCTCAGCTTCTCCTTTTGTTAACATTTTATGATTTCAGTATACTTGTCACTACTGATGAATGAGTGATTGCTTTTTATATGTACAAATTCTGCTTCTTACAGTGGGAGGAAATAAAGGAAAACATGCCATAGTATTTATTCCAAAGAGTAATCATTTTGATTTGTGGATCAAGAGTTTATACCAAGTATTTGTTAAACTTCTTTATGAGTTTGCTTTATATAAGTAATGTGCTTCCTAGTTTCAGTTATAAATCAAAATATATTGCAAAATTCCTAGCAAGTCATATCACTCAGTCCCTTGACCCTTGAATTTCACAAAGTAGTTATGCTTTTCTTTAAAATGGTTAAGGAGGAACTTGATATTTATGTGAGCTGTCATTTTCTTTATTCCATGATGGATTGCTTCCTGTTGCTGCCAGAAATAACATGAATTAAAAGTTAAGATTATTTTTGGTTCAGGTGGTTGTATACCAAACCAAAAATATCAGGAGATGATCGAGTAAAACTCTTTAACCTAAGAAATTTTCCTCCTTGTAAACCAGCCTTAATATTTTTGATCCAAACAAACTGTGTGATCTTTCTCACAAGATAATTGGAAAGAAAAAGTCATTTAATGTAAGGAAAATGTTTGAAAAACCAAAGGCTAAAATAAGTTCAAGCAACAGAATGGATTTTGTATTTATAATGTGATACACACTTTGCTGTTTGCCAGAACTGCATTTGGTGATCTGTTATTTTATATTTGTGTGTTCACACAGTTTAAAGCATTAAGGTGAAGAGCGCCAAGGTTAGAAGTACTTTCACATGGTATGTCTATGTAAAAATGGCTTGATAAACTTGTTTTTGCAGAATGTAGTGACCTCTGAGGGAAATTTCATCAGTCTAATACTTTTTCTAGTGTTAGCCATTCTCAGCAGTAGGGTAATCACTGGGTCTCTTACATCAGAACTGCTACCAGTGCTGGTGACTGACTGCGATTGAATGTCTTACGTCTCTCCAAACTCAATATGTCTAAAATGAATTCATCTCTTAAAGTCTTGATTATTTCTTCTGACATCCCTCTTTAATCTTTGGCAGTAATTCAGAGACCTCTCCGCAAACCTCTTACTTTACCGTGATTTTCTTTCTTTCCACCCTTTCATTCAAACATTCTTCACATGTTGACTTTGAATAGTCTTTGTATGCATTTCTTCCATTCTACTTCCAAATCTTTAGTCCAGAGCTGGATCACCTCATATCTGGATTATTGACATAGCATCCTAACTAGTCTAATTGTGTCTATTTTCTCTAAGTACTTCCATCATTTCAACATACTAAAAATCTTTCAGTGGATGAGTCTTCCTTCTGGAATGTGATATGGGCTTCTCAGTCTGATTTTGTAGGCAGTTCACCTCTTAGTCCACTTTACTGAGAACTCTTCTTTTGCCATGCTCCTGAGTTTTTTCATATGTAGAAGGAGATTTCAGTGCTCTTTATTGAGACTTTCTACAATGAACCAGTGATTGTTTAATAAAGTCAACTTTTTTAACAGCTTCATCCAGGACTCAATTGGAATTGTCCACTGGTTTAGGTGTAGAATCCTCCTTGTCTCACTTAAAAAACTGAGAATATACTCAGGCAAGCTGCCAGATTTTTCCTTGCTGTGCTGTGCTTGGTCACTTCAGTTCTGCCTGACTCTTTGCAATACCAACTGTAGCCCTCCAGGCTCCTCTGTCCACAGGATTCTCCAGGCAAGAATACTGGAGTGGGTTGCCATGCCCTTCTCCAGAGGATCTTCCTGACCCAAGGACTGAATACAGGTCTCTTTTGTTTCCTGTATTTCATGCAGATTCTTTATCCACTGAGCAATCTTGGAAACCACCCTTAGTCTGAAAATTTTTAGGATTAAGTAAAGTTAGTATTGCCGATAGAGGTGATACTTTTTGAGCCCTAGGGTCTTCAGAGACACTGTTAACATCCTGTGCTTGGGGCTATTACTACAGTATTATACAATTCCAGTATTGTTCTTTCTAAAACTTTCTTTGTTAAAATGTCCCAGCCTCTGAAGCATTTTTGGAAAAGTCCTTTCCCTCAAATGTTTGTAAGCTTGAGAGGGATCCTAAAGGCCTCATGGGACAAAGGCTTTTGTTGGTATATCATATATTGATATATAGTTATATCAGCTATAATATTGATAATGTTAATTGGGTTTTACAGAAGACCTCACATTTCCTACCATATGGTAACTAGTTTCATTTTGTTACATTACATTGTAAAGGTGGGAAGAATGATAGTGTGTATTTTATTTACTCTAATTATCTGCATTAAAATTTGAGTTGTCATGTTTACCATCTGCTTGCCTTTGGGGCTCAGTAAAGCAAAGTAAAGAACAGCTTTGAAGAAGAATAAATCACTTGCAAAATACACTGCCCAGCATTAGGGTACTTTTGACTTCTTTATCTCTGTGGACTTACATAGCCTTTGCCATGTGGAGTCATGGTCTGTGTGAAGTGTCTGGCATTGAGATTGGTGAAAATATTTTATATCTATGCTTGAAATAGAGGTGGTGAACTTCACCTTTCAGTACTTTTAAGGCAGTTGATTTCACTATTAATTTCCATGTGGTTGTTCTGAAACAAAACAGGTGTTTAATTTTTTGACTGCACATCATGTAATAGTATTCTTCGCGGTACTCCATGACCCATCTTCTTAAGCAGATATAGCACGTGTGGAGTTTATTTATAGTTTTGACCTCTTGTCTGCATTGGCTCCTAGTTTATTTGGGGCGTAATTCACTAGGGCTATGGGTTGCAATTGTTAAGGAGTCAGCTAAGGAGAAGGAGACAGAAGGCACATTGTCCTACTGTGTATAACACTGAGATGTGTCCACCATCGGATTACTATACACATTAAGGGAGGGAGGAAGACAGACTGAACAACTTTGAGTATGAAAGGGGGAGAGAATATAGAAAAGTTTTGAAAATGTATTATTAAATAGAGCTAATTAGAGCTGCCATTTATTGAGTGATTATCACCAGCGTATACTGTGTTAAGAGCTTTATGTATATCAGCTTATTTAAAGCTCACAACAGTATTCCCAGAGGACCTTGATTTCCTTTGAACAAAATAGGCAACTGAAGTTTAGGTTTGTGGCAAATACGGATAAAGTAAACAAGAATGAATTTGGGGAACAAATATTAAAATCCTGAAACTGAGGAAATTTTTAATAAATTATGTGAAGTAGTTTGGAACATTTAAAAGTTTTGCATCAGATTCATTTCCCCCAGAAGTGACAGAACAGGATGAGGATAAATTGACAGTAGTACTTAACATCCTAAGACTAGAAGGGACTTTTATAGCTATCTGGAAAAGGGGGTTGTAAAATTCATTAATTGACGTTATACAGATATCTAAAAGATGGATTACAGAGAACGTTTATGCCCTTTTTAAAGATGTTTCTAGGCAGCAGAATATTAGTTTTGTTAAAGAGATTTATGGTTTTGTCCCTTAAAGCTATATTTAGGAGTTTATTTTACTGTGAAACTTCACCAGGGATTAGTCTGAATCAAACTGTGCCCCTTAAGCTGGAATGAACTAACCATCTTGTAAAAATTCAAGAAGGGCTCAAATACTTTAAATTATCTATCAACTAGAGTATTTTGAAGG